>JANHFL010001720.1:65990-77057 GCA_032468155.1 Oxyrhabdium leporinum | reverse complement strand
GAGGAGAAGAGAGAAGAGAAGAGAAGAGAAGAGAAGAGAAGAGAAGAGAAGAGAAGAGAAGAGAAGAGAAGAGAAGAAACAGAGTTGGAAGGGACCTTGGAGGTCTGCTAGTCCAACCCCCTGCTTAGGCAGGAAATCTATTCTCCAAAGCCCCTGAAGGCAAGAGAAGAAGCAACGGGTGGAAACTCATCAAGGAGAGAAGCAACCTAGAAGTAAGAAGAAATTTCTTAACAGGGAGGACAATTCATCAGAGGAACGGCTTGTCCCCAGAAGTCGTGGGCGCTCCGACAGTGGAGGTTTTTTAAGAAGGGGTCGGACAGCCATTTGTCTGGGGTCTCCTGGATGATCAGGGGTCTGGGCTAGAAGACCTCTAAGATCCCCTCCTGACTCTTGTTATTCTGCTACGTCCATCCTTTCATTGCTCGCATCACCCGCTTCACTCATTCTAGCTGTGCAAGGAGAGGCAACCTTCAGGAGGCCCACCACCCCTTACTTGCAAGGACTTGGTTGGGTTCCTCGGAGGTTTCCTGCTTCCTCTGGCGACCACGGAGGGTCTTTGGCAGACCAGAAGGGCACCTTGTGTTGCACATTTGTCTCTGGAGATCCCTCCCTGCCTCACGGTCTTGTAGTCCTACTCACCCAGTAGTTCAAAGCAGGCAGGTTGAACCGTCATCCAGAATTCTTCACGGGGGAACCCACCAGCTTGAAAAAACAACAACAACAACAACAACGTACGATACGCACCTTGCCATTATTTATTTTTTTGGGGGGTGGGGGGTGGTGGTTAGCTGTGCCTTCAGATTCCATACAACTTTCAGTATCTGCTGCATATCTGCATACAGTTTGTTCTTGTTCTCTTTGACAATGGAGAGTTTTCCTCCCCAGCTGCTGCTCTAAAAAAAAATAAAGAAAGAAAAATAGTTTTCATTTACATAATGGAACGCACGAGCACAAAAGAAACCGTTCGAATGTTGATTTATTTATTTTTTCCCCTCGCTCCTCCCAGCCCTATAAAGTGTCAGGTATCTACCGTCAGTGTTTTTTTTCCTCCCTTGGTACAGGCCCCTCTGAATAACATAAGCAAACTTGCAATTATGTGCATTTCACTTTGACATCCTCAAGCAAATCCTGATCATTTAGGCGGAAAGGAGAGATTATGAGATGGTTTCATGATTGAGCAACAGCGCCGTAAAAATATAAACAAAATGCCCTTCAGAAGACTTTTAACTGCGTGGAATGGATGACGGAAGGCAGATTGTCGGAGGACGGCTGCCTGGGTCTGATGCCTTCCGTGGTACTACAACTCCCATCCCTCACTAGAGTTGTATCGGTCAGGTGTACCTGGAGAATGTAGCACGGGTAGTCCTTGAGCCCCAAATTTCTGTTGTTACGTGAGCTTTGCCCAATGGTGGGCTGCACATTTTTTTAACAACCGGTTCTCTGGCTGGGAAGGCGTGGCTGGTTGGTCATGTGACTGGGTGGGTGATGTCACTCATCACACCCAGTCCCGCCTCCCGGCCACTCGCCTCAAAGGAAGAGATAGGATTCAGTCAGGTGGAGCTAATCCCATCACTGGCTGGCCCCGGCCCCGCCTGTTTTTCAGCCTGTTTTTTGGCCGTTTTCAGGCTGTTTTTCAGGCCATTTTTTGGACCAGCTCATAGATTTCCACTGCTCTCCTCTCCTCTTCCTTCTGCACATCCACACATCAGGCACTGGGCCCAGCTGTTCCCCCTCTTCCTCATCAGCCACCTCCAGACCTGGAGGCTGTTGACTGTCCATCTGGGGGCTGACGGATGGCCCAGGCTCCACCTCTGTCTCTCTCTCTCTCTCTCTCTCTGCCAGCTCCATTCCCTCTTCCTCCTCTTCCCCCTCGGAAGCCTCAGGTTGCTCTGATGCTGACCTTGACTCCCACACCTCCTCCTCCTCCTCTGATTTGCCTGCTGGAGGAGCCGGTGGCCGACAGGCCATAACAGTGTTGTTGATTCCATGATACACACTTTGTAGGATTTCTTCGTATTGATGTCCTCTATCTGCCCGGGACTTACATCAAGAAGCCAGCCTCCAATTCTGATTGTGACAGGTGACCAGGGAGGGTGAAAAATTATCAATATTTCAGTTGATTCATCCTATCAGTCAAAGAGCCATTGAGGGCAAGAGCTGATCCCGAATCTCTCTCCTACTGTCTGTAGGATGGAGGAAAGCCCAACATAACTTTTGCCCCGGCCGTAGGGCTACACAATACATCATAACAATTGGGGTGACTTTCTCCTTTATTTGCTGCGTTCGCTTTCTGCGCAGAAGTCCATCAAGCCTTGCATTTTTTAGGTAATGCATAGCGTTCTTCTCCGTCTTATCAGCCCAGCGACTCAGGGATGTCAATAGCGATCTGACTCCCTTGTGACAATTCAAATTTACTGTATTGTCATCTGGTTTGTCTGCCTGGAGACGGGGAAAGGCTGGAGAGAAAAGAAAAGGCTCTCTCTCTCTCTCGCTCTCTGTCTGTGCTTGGTGGCTGTGTTATGCTTTGCATGCCAAGTATCCCGTATTCAGATCTGGTGCAAAAAGAAAAAGAAAGAAGGAATGAAAGAAAGAAAGAAAGAAAGAAAGAAAGAAAGAAAGAAAGAAAAGAAAAGAAAAGAAAAGAAAAGAAAAGAAAAGAAAAGAAAAGGTCCTGGGGCCATGAATCCATTATTCACACTTTTACTTGTCTTTGCAGTGGAGAAGTGGAAGTCGATCCTCATCTGCCTTTCTGTCTTGTTAGATTTATGGGTTCCAGTAATACTGCTGGGCCTGGTCTGTGTTCTTTTCTTGCCCTTGGTGACATTTGAGGGGGCATCAGGTTAAGCCAGAAACAGTAAGGCCTGTTGCAAGCCAAGAGCTTATTTCAGAAGCTGCTAGCACGTTGCCACTTTGCTCCTTGACCAAACTTGGACCTTGACTGTGTTCATAATTATAAGGGCTTCTAGAAAGAGAAGGATGTCATTTTGGCTGGGACTAAACCAAGCTCAGAGGTGCCGGAGGAAAATTCCTCAGAGAATAGGAAGATAAATGAAAAATAAAAATGTATCTGAGGGAAACTGCTCAAGAAATTTGATGGTTTGGGGAAAAAAAAAAGGAAGACAGGAAATCTGAGACAGCTGTGGTTATTGTATTTCCAGAACTGAAAAAAAAAGAGAATCAAAGCTGAACATGGCCTAGGGATAAAATTCAAAGGAGGACTGCAGTCATAGGCCTCCAATACAAATTATGACGATAAAAAAAAAGACAGAATATGTCATCACACAGCCTCTGGACATACTAGCCTCCCAATTGACTCTATATCAGAGAGGGCATCCAGGCTTCATCAGATCTGGAAGATTTCATCTGCAGAAATCATAAACCTTTCAGCCTGCCTCTGAAATTGAACCCTGGGTTGAGGAGGTGAAAGAAAAGTAGCTGCCTTACAACATGAAACAGCTTAGAAGACCATGACCCTAGGAGGTCTTGTTTCTTTGCTGAATGAATCACCATAGTAGATTCCTTTGAACATCTGTATCAGATTCAAGTCAGGCGTTCCTCTAGCTGCATTTGAATTTCCATCCTTGCTCTTTCGGCTGTCCCATTCAACTATGCATTATGAGGTCACCTCTGAATCAGGTTAGACAGGCTCTTGGGAACAGCTGGGTCAGCTGCCTTAGCAAGCTCTCAATCCCACGTATCAACCAGGGCATGTTCAGAACCCTTTCAATTAGACCCAATAAACCCAATAAACGTCTTGGGTAGATCATGCTAGCACAAATAGACAGCAATCCAACTTTAACTAGTGAGGTATTCAACATAGTGGCAACCGTGAGGACCTCTTTGATCAGAATGAACTACTGTGTCAGGGTTCCAAGTAATAGATGCATAATAAGCAAAAGTCCGAGGCAGGTAGATTCCTCAAAGATTAGTTTTTGGGATATATCATATTGGCACAGATCTGGTGAAAACTGACTTTGAAGGTTCCCGTGGTTTTCACCTAATTAAAAGTAAAAGTTTTTCCCTTTCCCCAAACAATCAATCACATGGTCCAATCGAAGTGCCGTCCAGCTGCCAGGTAACATCACTCCTCTTCTCTCTGACCAGGTGTGAGAATGTCCTTGGTTCCTAAGAGAAAATATTTTGTTTTGCCTACAAAACCCCAGCTATCTCTATTCCTCCCTCCCTATCCCTCAGCTCCAATGTGGCAACACTGAAGCGGCAAAATGGCTTCGGTCAGTTTAGCTTCAGGGTTGACCTACAGAATCAAACATGCATCATGTGTTGGCCCTATTCCCAACTGAGCTAGACCCATAATTGTCCTGGCTGTTAAAGACTTCCATTCTGCTACAAACAAACCATAATCAAAAAAAAAATTCCAGTATAAAAAGCCTAGAGGTCTCTGACACCAATTCCACAACCAGGTCTCTCCAGAAATTGATTAGGCATGGGACAGGTTAACTGAATCTCCTATCTATCCTTGATTTCAGGACAGATATTCAATATGAACTAATTTTATCATGGGTACCCTAGTAATGAAAAATATAACTGTTTTGATCTTAACTACACCTACTTACGGTTTGCTGTACAGAGAAATCCTCTAGGAGATGTTGGACCCATATTAATCTATAGTGTTCTGCTATAATCCATTCCCTGATCCTAGCCAGAGGGACAACAGGAGAGGGACAAGCAAGAAAAGTAGGTCAGGAGTCACAGTGAAAGAAAGCTAAGCTAAAGGCAAAAAGGGCTTGATTTATTTTGGTATTCATTAAGTCTGTTTGTAGTACTTCAATGACTTTGGCACCTTTTCAAACAACCTTCAAATGCCTCCCTCAGACAGATTTCTCTGACACAAGCCTGGTCAGATTTCTCATCCACAATCAAATTGAGGATGATCTCTGCTTTATACTGGACTCTTCTGGCATCAAAGTCAAGCAAGGCCTTTCTTTCAGGAGCTGGAACCTATTTTCAAGCTCCTGTCTGAGAGCAGACAAGACCAGCAAAAGGAGGAATTAACTTTGATTTTTTATTGTCTCTGTAATGGCTTCCCAGACTGCCAAGGCCAAATTGTCTATTTCACCCCACTCCCCACCATTTCTAGGATTCGCATCCCTAGTCCTATAGATACAGACCTTGCCTGATCCGCATACTCTTAACAGAGCAATTATGTACTTTAAAAGGATGTATTCTCTCTCTTTCTCTTTACTTCACATGCCCTCCCAGTCAATCTCCACACCCAGATCAGAGCAAGCATACAAACCACTCAATTCAGAGACTCAGAAATATAGGCTGATGTTTATTTATTAAACAGCAGCAGTTTTTTTTTAGTCAACTGGCAAAAGAGGACAAAAGGCAGGCAAAACCAAAGTGAGAGAAACATGAGCAAAGGCAAGAGATAAAACAGAAAAGCAGTTCATATCAACTATCTGCATTCTCAATATCTCAATTTCAAAAGGCACAGAGCTTTCCAGAAGGCCAAGAAATGATACTGCTGGTAATTAACATGGACAGGCTCAGCTCTTGATTTTTCCACCTTTAATACTTTGATGTAAACAACAATAGCAAAACAGAGAATGGTGATTCTCTGCTCCATTAAAGAAACAATTTGATAGATGAGAATGATGTATCCAACCTTTATACATTCTAGGCAACTAATATATACCATAGATTTTTTATTTTATAAAAATTCTCCTTAAGGTTATCATAATGTAAGTATCAATCCTTTCAGCCACATATTTTCTCATTATTTCATCTGTATATTATAACCAAAAATTTTAGCCCACTTTATCAACATTTTTCCACTTGTTATTCTGTTTCAACTTTCAAGAAGTTACATGTTCATCATCATACACAGTTCTATTTCAAAGTCAGTCTTACATAAATGTTCAAAACATAAATTGTTCTATCTACTTTAAATCTTGCTGATAATTGTAAATGAGAAAACCATTGATATGAATATCTTCTCTTGATTTAATTTTATATTCCCCTTGACAAAATTCTAGTATATCACAATAAGTTAGCCATTTGTGTTTGCTTATTATTTCTCATCTATAAAATGCTTCTTGTGCTGACAGCCACGAAGACATTTTCAGGCACAACTTGGGTTTGCATCTATTCCATATTCTTAATATGGCATATTTTATATAACAGTTTTTAAACTGAGGAATCTGTCAGGCTCAGCCTCAAGCTGATTTTCTTTCCATGTGGCTGCCCTTGAAGAACGTCGGAAAGTGTTTAGTGCCAAATGCAGCCATCAGGCTTCTAGCCAATGGATAATACTGGAACTGTATTAAGCCCACATTCAAAGCCAGTTGTTTTCTGTAAACAGTTTAAGGAGGGGTGGTCAATTAAGCTTCCCAAGGGGCCACGTGGGAAATGGGACTCTTGTGGCGGGCTTCTCCTGCATGGCCATCATCTACACTTTGGAATGGGGTTCCTTGCCATTGCATTTAGTCACCCAATGTAAGGTTTTAGGAAACTACCCAAGACTTTTCTCTTTAGCCAAGCCTTTTCTGCTTCAAATAATTAATTGTTCATTCAGCTGGGATTCTAAATCATTGTTTAACTGCTTATGCTTTATTTGAGTGCTCTTCAGGCATAAAGGCAAGATACAAAGAGAAGTGGGAGAGCAAAAGAATGGGTAATTAGTAGGAGGGTCATAACTGTTGGCATATGATTAATAAAGCTATTTCTATTACTAAAACTATTTACTGTCATTTGGTAATTTATTTATTTTTTTAAAAAGGAAATCTAATACAGCATACCCAATTCCCCAACAATGGATTTATGTTAAGGGGAAGATAAATGCTTACTGGATTTTATTCCTGTTAGCATTTATCTAGCATGGATCAGCTGAGAGCAAAACCTCCAAATTTACTCCCAATAGGATGAATGATAAAAAATCTTTTAAATCCTTACATTGGAATTTTACTGATGGTGTTATCTGCTACCCTGGTGAACCAGCAGCACTAAGGATCAAAAGGATAAGCATAAATGGATGTTAAGGATAAAGATACACCGAGAATGTCACACAATGTTTAGAACTGACCACACAATTACAATAAACAATTATTTGATATAAATTCCGGCACACAAGAGAGGAAAAGCATTCTCTTCACCTTTCTTTCTCGTAGAATTATTTTGCACATTTAAAATAAAATAAAATAAAACAGTTATATGTCTTGCTCAATTCAGAATCTAATACATTTTCTATACAGATGTTGCGTGTTGGAGAGTGAATTTATCGTTAGGCCAACTGGAACAGATTTTGTAAATTAAGGAACTGCAGCTATGAAAAAAGAAACTAAGACATGTCTCTCAGAAGAGTGATCTCCTAAATGTAACTTGAATCTAAGTACTAACCTGTTCCTTAATTAGGCCCGTTCCAATTGCTGAAATAAAAATGCTTATATCAATCAGTGAAGCCTGGGTAAAACTTTAGGCAATGTCTTTATTACTCCCCAAATATTACACAATGATCTGGAATGGTAGACTCCAGTTCTTACAGTACTTCCCTGTTTACTTATAGTGATCACACTGCAAAAAAAACCCCAGAGGACTGAGGTCCAGCTTTCATAGTGCCCATTTATAAAAAGGGCACCTGAGACCCTCCTGCTAATGATAGACCTATTAGGCTTTTAAGTATAATAAGCAGGCTCTATGCCACAACATATTAATTGACAAACTACAGCAGTGGCAATGAGGTTCTTATGTCAGAAAATGCCTGTCAGTCTTATGAAAAGAAGAACTAGGTGTGACATACTAGCATGTCCGATATCTCAGGGGCTGCCACAAAGAAGAGGGAGTCAAGCTATTCTCCAAAGCACCTGATGGCAGGACAAGAAACAATGGGTAGAAACTAATCAAGGAGAGAAGCAACTCAGAACTAAGGAGAAATTTTGTGACAGTTAGAACAATTAATTAGTGGAACAACTTGCCTCCAGAAGTTGTAAATGCTCCAAGACTGGAAGTTTTTAAGAAGAGATTGGATAACCATTTGTCCGAAATGGTACAGGGTTTCCTGCATAAACAGGGGGTTGGACTAAAAGACCTCCAAGGTCCCTTCCAACTCTGTTATTCTATTCTATTCTATTCTATTCTATTCTATTCTATTCTATTCTATTCTATCCCATCCCATCCCATCCTATCCTGTTCTATCCTTCCCAGGATGTGTACGTTTTGTACATACAGGTGATCAGATACAGAGGCAAGTCCAGCAAGTGGAGTAAAGTGCAGCAAGAGTGGAGTTTGCCAATCTGATTTCTCCCCTGCAGCCCCCTCATTGTCTTTCAGGCTGCTCTGAAGGATCAGAAAAGCTGCAGGGAAGGGAGTAAGATGAAATCCAAAGTTCACCTTCTCCACTAACTTTCATCTGGTATTCCTTGCATTTGGAGCTCACCTAAATGCAGCTGCGATCCACTAGCATTTGCACAAACACAGCATGTTCACTGGGGTAGATCAAAGTGAAACAGGAATGGTTGTGCTGAAGTTATTGCAGGTGCAGCATTTAAAAAAAATCAAATAATTGGGCTTGCAGCTGCAGAAAATAACCATGGTAAAGGTAAATGTAGCGCTCCAAGGCACAGATTTTAGACTGATATTGGAAGAATGTTTGACACACTGCAGTGGTGGGAGATAAATTACTTTGTTCCTTCAGATCACAAAATAAGAGAATTGGGAAAGGTTTCTTTCACACTTGGGCAGTTTTGGAGCTCAAAGCTTCCCACATCTTTTGCTTTGAACCCATTATTTCCAATTTCAGATTATTGGATTTAGCTGTATTTATTCAGTGATAACTCTGTTTATGCTCACAGTGCTTTTCCAAGAAAGCAAAAAAAACATATTTCTCTGAAACTCTCATACTACGTTTTTAATCTAAGCTTAGTGCAAATAGGAATGGATTGTTTTGGTCAAGTGTTGGCTTTTCACATTTCTGCCACTTTTTTTTTAAAAAAAATATCAGTATGAGCAATTAGCAGACCTCTGGCCTATCAAAGGTCTGAATGGTTATATAATCTTTTAAGACCCTAAGAAACGCCCTGCTGGTCCCTGCTCATCTAGTACAGCAATCCAGTTGCCCACCAACTACACAAGAAACTCACTAGTCTTAGAGCAGGAGCATCCAGCTAATAAACATTAAGTCTCATTACTTCCATGAATTGCTCCAACCATTTTTTTTTTAACCTGGCAGTTATACCACACCTTGGGATAGCGAATTTGAAGTTGAATTTAGTTTTGCTTTAAAAAAAAAAAAGTTTTTTAAAAAAAGCATTCCGGAAAACTATTGCAATCTAGATGCATGCAGTAATAAGTAACTATGGCACAAGTTGGAGAACTGTGTTGAAATAAAACAATAATAGAACGGAGGGTATGTTGATGGATTCCCAATTTCTTTTCTAACTAGGCATCCTGCATTGGGTTGCAGCCCCAATTATTCCTAATTAGAGTGCCCAGTGGGATAGATGGAAGTGGAAATCTAATACTTTTTCTATACAAGTTTGGGTTAGGCTGATATAGAAAGAATTTTGGATTTAGCGTGAGCCAGCTCTAAATTCAGAAAGGGGGTAATTCAGTTAGATAGGGAAGTGTTAAGGCCAGATGCTGGGAGACAATTGTACGGGCCATCCAGCTTGCCAATCACCCTATCCATTTTCTCCACTCTGAGGTATGCTGAAAGATGTCCCTTTGTTAAAAAAGAAAGATTAAGTTACTACTAAGTGTGCTCATTTTCTCCTTCTTCCCAGGCAATAACGCATGTTAGGCTGGCCCAGCACTGAAATGAAAAGACTTGGTCCACCTGTTATAACCCTGCCTATAACATATCCTAGGATCAGAGGCTAATCTGGGTTTAATCTGGATCAACGTATGGATGGACACATGGACGGACTGAAGTCTCTTTCAAGTCTAACTCAATTCTTGATGACTTCGTGGACCCAGCCAGCGGGGGTGTCTATTTGGGCAGACGATCAGTCCCAATGGAAACCTGGCCACAAACTCAAAAGCTATTCTTGAAACGGCTCTTGTTTCCCTTCCCACCGGTGCTGCATTCCCGCATGGCCTAGCTAGCTGCGCCTCCCCCCCCCATGGTGTGCGGAGCTTGCCTGCCTCTTATTTCCCTTCCCACCAGTTCTGCATTCCCACGTGGCCTAGCTAGCTGTGCCCCCCCCCTCGGTGCACGGAGCTTGCCTGCCTCTTGCTTCCCTTCCTACCAACGCTGCGTTCCCACGCGGCCTGGCTAGCTGCGCTCCCCCAGTCCCCGGAGCTACCCTTCCCTGCCTTCCGCACTGTCTTCCTTCCTTCCCTACTCCATTCTGCACGCGGCCCCGCCATGTTTACCTGCCTTCTTTACGGGGAAGGGAAGCAGCTTCTTCTCTTCTTCTCTTTGTGGAGAGAAGAGTTTTCCCCACCCACCACCGCCCAGATACCCTCGCTTTCCCCAAATTCCCATAGCATTTCTTTGCCTACCTTATTTCCAGCTCCATTGCATTTCTTTCTCCTTCTCGCCATTGTGTCCAGGGAAATGAAAGTTCCCTAAAAAAAAGTTCAGTCAATTCCAACTTCTCACGAAAGGAAAAGATCTCATGAAGTTGGAATTGATTGAGTGAATTTCAAGAAGGAGAAACACTATGGAGCTGGAAATAAGGTAGGCAAAGAAATGCTTGGCGGAAAGTGAGGGCATCTGGGGGATGGGGGGTGAAAGTTCCGTGGCATGGGGCTGCAATGGCAAAATGGGCAACGGAGTGGCTGGCATGAGGGAAGGGGGCTTTTCCTTTTTCCCTGCTCCTTGTAGTTCCCTCGCACTGGTCTCTCCTTTGCATCACAGTATTCCACCCCGTTGAGCCCAATGGTGAGCTCTGTGGTGCCTAAGCAGGAGCCAGGTCACCACCGAGGCTGGCCCTGCCTGCTCAGAAGGCAGCTGCCATAGACTGTCCCCGGAGCTTGCCTGCCTCCAGCTGCTGTCTCTACAGCATCACTTATGTGACTGGGTGGGCGTGGCCAACTCGACATCACTCACAGCAAGGTGCCACCACCCCACCTTGCCGCGAGTGACGTTGAGTTGACCACACCCAC
>JANHFL010001720.1:36884-51542 GCA_032468155.1 Oxyrhabdium leporinum | reverse complement strand
TTTCGGCTTACGGCGTCTTGAAGCAGACGGATCCCAAAGGACCCGTCCTCGATCCAGGGTTCCCAACCCGGAAGTCCTTCCCAACCCGGAAGTCCAAGTTTTTTTTTTTATGTAAGCCAACTTCCAACAATATTTTTATTAGGCATCTTCAGAATTACAAAAAAAAATGAGCATGTTTTTGAATTTCAAGGCAAGATGATTTAAAAACAAAAAGGCAGAGGGAGTGAAAAATAAATGTGACCAGTGTTCATGCCATGTCTGCATTATTTACAGTCTTAGTTCAAATGTGGTAGAGGACTAAGATAAGGCTGAGCACAAGACTTTCACAAAGTTCCTGGAATGAAGAAATAGCTAAAACTACTTTATTCTTCCATTTCTGAAAGCAATAGTTCATTACAGTCACAGACTGGCATTACCAATCGGAGGCATTAAAAAAACCACCTCCATTTCTGAAAATCTAAACTCTGTCTCCTAAGCCCCTTTGTTCAACCTTCAAATAGGACACGTCATTAGCTTAACAAGTGGCCAAGAGAAGAAAGGCCAAATCAAGACAGTCTTTTCTAATATGTTAACAAAGTCAGAGATAATTTTGACATGCTAGTAACAGCGGTATCAGAAAAAGAATAAATGGATGTACAAGATGCCCTCTGACCACATTCTCCCAGTGAAGCAGAAGGAGGCGGCAGCAGACAGGATCACTTGCATCAGGGGAGGAGAACGTCTTGCACAAATGAAACCACTGTTCCATTCAGAAGCATCCATTAACAGTCCAATTAGTTAGATTTGCCTACAGGCTGGATGTTCTGTGTCCTCAGAGAATATGGCTGCTCAGAGTCAACACTGATGGCACATAATTAGTCAATTAAATGCTTTAATATCCCCAGATTTCTCCTTCCCCCTTTTAAAAAATACACTTCCCTGAGAAAAATTAAAAGCTTGCAATGTTTTATGGGACTGACATTTTACAAAGCACTTGATGGCTCCAGCTTAATCTCCCCAGCTCAAGGATGCAACCTCCACTGATGGAATTGTATCGAACGACAACAGCCAGGGGTTGCCATATGGCACAGCTGAATGAATTTGATTAAAACATGTTACGATGAGTACAATACCTAGTAATGACTGTCTTATTTATCTACTGTTTTTAACTGGTTTGTTGCATGCCAACCAGATTAACATAAATTAGCAGCCATATAAGTTTGATTAATTAATTAATTAAATAAATAAATGACTGTTTTTAAAAGATGCTTTCCTCCTGGGGGGGGGTGAAGAAATGTCTACGAAGAATCCCACCTTTAATCTAATGTGTGGGGATTGTGAGACGTGGTCTTTTCTGCTCAGTTACGCATATATGCTAGCTGCAGCTAAAAATTATATATAGGTAGTCCTAGACTTATGACCACAATTGAGGCCAACATTTTTTGTTGTTCAGTGCTAAGTGAATTTTGCCCCATGTTATGACTTTCCTTGCCACAGTTGTTAAGTGAATCACTACAGCCATTAAGTTAGTAACATGGTTGTTAAGTCATGTTCCTTTGCTTGTCAGAAGGTTGCAAAAGGTGAGCACATGATCCCAGAACGCTGTGACGGTTGTAAATATGAATCAATTGCCAAGTGTCTGAATTTTAATCATGTGACCATGGGGATATTGCAATGGTCCTAAGTGTGAAAAACAATCATAAGACCTTTTTTTCAATGCTGTTGTAACTTTGAATGGTCACTCAATGAACTGTTGTACGTCAAGGACTACCTGTAATTGTTTAAAAGGCCTTTAATCAGGAGACAGCTCGAATGACAACAATTAATAACACGTGGCTTGCTTGCATGGGTGTTGCAGCAAGATGGGGGTGGGGTGCATCTATATTTTTTTTGTGTTTGTGGGCACAGCTCTCCCTTTCCCATACAATCAAGGATGTAATAAAACAACAAAACCCCAGGTGGAATTGTTAAACGAATGTATAATAAGAACCAGCTTAAAATGATGGCCATTAGGGTGTAGTTTGCAAGTGTTAGCGAAGCCTCTGAAGAGACTTGGCTCAAAGAACATTCGAAATTGTCAGAAAACCAGACTGTCAGATTAAGTTTGACTCCACTTCTTGACGGAAGCATAGTTGTTAGTCCGAGCCTTAAACTTCACGTAAATCTTAAGGGCAAGAAAGAGCTTTGTAGGACGAGTTATGAATGGAGTCTAACAAAAGAAGCAAAGTGTTATGGATCCTTGAAATAAAACCAGCAAAGGAAGAAAGAATGCAAAGGAGCAGCACGTTGAAAAATGGGAACCGGAGAAAAATGTCAGTGAAACAATCAATAACAGAAGGCAAGCCTTTCTGGAAACCCAGACTGTCCATCGCTGTCAATTGTTCTTGTCGCTATGGCTCCTTGCAAATGACAATTAATTCCTTCCCCATCGTCCCTTGATATGTAATGTTCATTAATATGTGCTGGGGAAAAACTTGATGTTGTGGCAGAGGGGTCAACACAATTTTTTTTCCTGAAAATAGAACTACAGGCCCTGTTTTTGCTGATCTGGGTGAGGCAGGTAGCATCTAAGGAATTTATTTTCCAGAAAGTAAACTCACTGTTAGTGGACAGGTACAACACAAGTGTGATGGTTGACATCAAAAGGGTGGTACCTGTTTTCCTTCTCTCTCTTCCAGTCCAAGCTACTTCTTTCCAGAGGGGTGGCTTCTAGAAGCTCACAACCAGCACACATGAACATGGGCCAAACAGGGAAGTTTTGCACAGGGGCTGGCTAGGAAAGTCAGTGGAGGAGCTCAAGCCATGAACAGTGATTCAACCATCAACCATCATGCTCTCCAAGTGTGTACAACCTTGGCTTTCTGTCCTGTACTCAATGCATGTTCAATTTCTGTCCTTGTTGGAAAAGAAAAGGCTTGAAGAGAATTTCCATATTGCGGAGTAGCAGTGAAGAGATACAGTTTCTGGATAGGACAGCTGACGCTTTTTGGGAGCGCAAGAAAGTGAAAAGAATGCCAGAGAAGAGAAAGACTCCTTTGGCAGATGCAAACAATGGGAGCATGTCAGCTAAAGAATCAGGATGATCAGGAGGCACTTGAGGGCAGTGAAGCTCAGGATGCCAGGTTTTCCATCTAAAGGATAATCCATACCTGCCTGAGCAAGTGATCTGTGGAACGTTATGGAAGTTTAGAGTAAGGAAGATGATTTTGATGAAGCTGGACAATTGTTGGTAGGGCAATTGGGATGAGAAAATAGTTGATCTCTTGGTAGGGACTGCCTAATGAGACTGACAAGAAGACATTCTGGCCTCCACGAGCCAATGAAATTACCATTTGTGATGATAAAAAAGTGGGCATGTTGATTTCCTACCAAGATGAAGCAAGGCAGCTGCATCCAGGCTTAAAACAATATCATGTAAGGTGCGTTATCTTCCAGGAGATTATGGAAAGTTAGCAAGAGTAAACACACTAATAACTAACTTTTCTTAATCCAAGTAGGGATGAATGACTTAGTCAGAAGACATTATGATGGAATTTCTGGTGACTGATCAGGGAGATGAAAGAACTGGGAGCATTAGGTAGGAAGGGTTTTAATCAATTCTTCCAATTGACAATCGCAGTAATGAGAAAGCAGGAGTTGTCACCAAGCAGGGTTTTGATTCTACAAGAATGACCTAGAATGACACCTTCTCAAAAGATTCCTGGAAAGAAACAGGCTACAATCTACAAAGACCAGGATTAAAATGATTAGTAGATATCTCATCAGTCTTAAGGGACAGGATAGCAAAAGTCCAGAACTGCAAATGCAATCAAGTACTCAGGCCAAGGAAACAGAACAGCAAGGGAGAAGCAAAAGGTCAAGGTAAAAACTCAAGACTTTTGCAGAAAACAACAACAGTAAGGCAAAGAGACAATACTAATGAAAATGTCATGTGTTTCTACAGCAATGAAGAAAGTATGGGGAAAAAGGAGAACTAGAGATCATAACTTACAAAGACACCCTGTAATGGAATAGGGACTACCCAAACTGATTGGTAATAAGCACAATCAACACTCACAGCGGAGAAAAGGTAAGCATGATGCACTGTTCATAAAGATAAAATAAATACTTGCCCAGCAATTCAATTATGGAGATGTCAAGTAACCTCTGTTCCTCCTAATTCTTCAAGAGTCAGAGAGTCAATAAATTCTTTTCCACCTTGCTGACAACTTCATTTGTCAAAAGATGGATACAGGGGAGTCTGCTTTTTGGATCTAATCCTCACCAGCAGGGAATAAATGGTTGAAGAAGTCAAGGTGGCCAGCATCTTGTAGGGAAAGTGACTGCGGGTTTTTTTCCTTGCCACACAAATTTAGATATATCATTCTGCCACTGTTTAAATGGTGCATCAGTTGTCAAAGCAGGTGTTGTCTGTAACAAAAAAAAACATCCCTCTAGGCAAAACATTCATTTTTATTACAGAAATTATTCCCAGCAATGACAGTGTTAGTTTCTCTCATCTTTTAAACTTCATTCCATATCTTAATGTCATCATCATCATTCTAGTCATTGTCTACCCGCTGTAGGATGAAGGCCTCTTTCTCATGTTTCCGATTCCAACCTATACGGTCCTGAGCTTTCTTTTGCCAATTGGACCCACGATATTTGCTGATGTTGTTAATCCATCTTGTTTTAGGTCTCTTTCATGGATGCTTTTGTCAGAGTGCGCACAGTGTGACTATTGAGACAACCCAGGAGCAAATATAGCAAACAGAGGTTTGTATTTAAATAGTGGTTTTATCTACAAATAATATATGCATACAAGTACTTTAGTCAGACTTCAAACAAACAGCAATTAGCAATTACAGCACAGAAGCGCACACGGAGGGAGAGAGAGAGATGCACCCCAACCTGGTCTCTTCTTATTACAGGTTCTTAAAGTGATATCAGCCCAATAATCTTGCTGACTCATTTCCAGCATTACATCATTGTATTATTACATCATCATTACATCATCATAGCAGCCGGTCAGCTCTTAAAGCATGCATCGTCATGGCGGCATCACGTGACATATCGGGACTTTTCCCCCCCTTTGCTAAACCGGGTGGGGGCAGGGCCAGCACATGATGCATCCGGCCCACGGGCTATGAGTTTGACACCCCTGTCTTAAAGTATTTCCCTGACAGCTTTTTATTCGAAAATAGAAAACAGTTCATATTTGTCATAGTTATTCCCAGATAATTTACGTTCTCAATCTTAAAACTATTATTATTCATCAATTCTGTTTGCTCTTCTACTTTCATATTTCAATTTGCCAGTTAATGTTGCAATTTCATTTAAGGGATATTCCAAAATGAATACCAAGTTGTTTGCACGTTTTAAGGATTAACTTTTACAACCTCTACAAAACATGCTGAATTCCATTTTATAAGGAGGAAAGATGCCAATATAGCATTAATACACAAACTGGGCAAGATATGACTTTAACAAGAAACTATAGACCAATATCATTACCAAATAAAAATTATACATTGTTCACAATGATTCTAGCTGATAGACTGAAAATCATTCTGCAAGAATTTATTCATGAGGATCGGTGTGTGTTCTTACCTAAAAACGATTAGAGAACAAGTGAAGGAATAGAAAAATGAAACAAGGGGCATCTTTTAATTTTTTTTACTTTTATTGTGCCCTCTATTATTTATACAAATAATTAAAGACTGCAACACACCTTCCTCCTCCCATTTTCCCCACAACAACCCTGTGAGGTAGGCTAGACTGAGAGAGAGAGACCGGCCCAAAGTTACTCCCCTGGCTTTCATGGCTGAGGTGGGACTTGAACTCACAGTCTCCTGCTTTCTAGCCTGGAGCCTAGACCAAACAAGTGGTTAAAAGTATTAAAATTTATGCCGGTACTATGTTATCATTTAAAAAAAACTTTTTATAAAATGATGTATCATAGGTATATGTCAGCAGGGAAATTGTCTAGGATGTACAGTATAAATGCACTTCAAATTTATTTTGGCAATGTGAACAACAAGGGACATTTTATCATGTTTTGTGGACATGTAAAAAAGCTAGAAAAGTTTGGATTCAAATAAACATATTGATTTGGAGGATTTTAAAGATTAATATACAACTGAGAGCAGAAGGGGGTGTGGAATTGATGGACAAACAGTTAGGAAGAAACCTAGGGAGTTTTATTTTCGAATATGTTAACTGTAGTGTGATTATGCTATGTACAAAGATGGAATGATTCAGCAGTGCCCACAATGGTGAAAATAACAGAACTTGCTGAGATGGATAAATTGACTTCTTTGATCAGAAAAAAGACAATATCTGTGTTTATTGCTGACTGAAAACTCCTTATGGACTTTTTGCATAAAACAGGGGGGAAAATGAGTTTATGATTTGTGGCTTTGATGATTAGAGAAGATAGATTATTAAAAGAAAGGAATTATGTTGTAACCAGGGAGTAAGAGGTAACTTTATAATTGTATAAATGTAAAGAAGATCAAAAGCTACTTCTTTGTGTCCTTTTTCTTTATTTTCCATTTTTTCTTTCTTGCACTTTTAGCTTTCTCTTTTTTTAACTTTCTCTTAGTTTGCATTAGTTTTTAGCTTCCTTTTTTAAAATATTAATAAAATGTTATTAATAAATTATGTGTGTGTGAAATTATATTAATAATTAAAATTATAATAAATAATAATAAATTAAATATATGTATATGTGTATCTCTGTGTGTTTATACATATACATATACATACATACATATATCGGTACATATACATATACCGGTACATATAGATACACATATAGGTATACTGGTAAATACATGTATACTGGTAAATATAGATATACATATACATGAAAAATGACTGTGTTATCCAGAGAAGTAACTGAGAAAGGCAAACTTTGATGAACCCCAAGAGAAGGTAGATGAGATCCAATGGTTTCAAATCATTGAGAAAAGTATCCAACAAAATGAGAAGTCCTGTGAAATGAGATGCTGAAAGCACAATTGCAAACAATTCCAACCAAAAAGAAAAATGACAGAAATCATAAAAATGGATTCATGCAAATGTTAAAGAGGAAAAAGGGACAGGTGTAGGCCTAGAAGAAAGGTCACATAAAGAAAAATAAAAGGTAGCCTACAGAAACTATAGGAACTGTGTCAGAAAAACTGAGGTTAAAGCTACCATGGCTATATAGTCAACACATTATCCATCTCCCGTCTCATAGGTAAATGGAATAAGAGATGCAGCATCAGAAATGGCACCTTTCATCTTGATCACATATTTGATTCCAAATGTATACAGATGCCTGCCTGAACATGCTTTTGAATGGATCAGGGCTCCTTAAAGACAGATTATGCTGGTATTTGCGGAAAGAGATTAATACAGACTTTAAATTTCATATATACAAAAATGGAAGCAGGCATTTTAGCACTTTCCAAAGGAAACAACATGAACGGAAAAGTAGAGTCAGAGCAAATCTCCACAAAATAAAGTCCTCCGAACCAATTTTTCATCTTAACCCTTCTCACTGGAGACGTCTCCTATAAATAAACATGTGTAAGTTATTGCCACCGTGTTCTGCTTTATTAATTTTGTGTAGAGTATGTTGGCTTTTGCAGAGGTTAATTTTCTGAACGGAGAAGAAAATGGCATTTCACCAATCTGAAAATAAATAATTGTGCTGAGGTTCCCAGTTCGTTATATTTAATTCTGGCAAGTCTTGCAGACTCCAGAGGCACCAGTGACAGCTCAGAGAAACAATTATGTTCACTAGCCAGCCGTGCTCTTTCTGCGATATGCTTTTTCAGGAGGCTGTAGGGAATCCATTCTCATTATCAATGGCACTTTAGGATAGCTTGGTGAGTGCAATGCCATGCCATCACACCAAACTCCACAGGTTCACATTGTCCCTTCAGAAGACAGGGAGAATCCATATGCAGGACTAATGTTCTTTGACTGCAAAGGATCATTTGTCCTGCTACACCTTCATGATTTAGGTAGATCTATTTTTGATGGTCCATGGAATCCCTACCAACCATGTCACCAAATTTTGACAGTGGGATTGCAGAAAACTGTAGGGGAGCTTTGTTTATTTATATGTTTGTTTGTTTATACAAGGTGACTTTGGGTGGCTCACAGATCATAAAAAGACAAATAGAAAAATATTAAAACTCTGCACATTAAAATTTTAAAACTGCACATAGATTGAGCTTCCCCTCCATTCGGTATAAGACATGCACATTCCCTCAAACAGGCTGAATTGATGTTATTTTAAAAAACAGGGGCTCCCCTGCCTCTCCCAACCTGCATAAAACTTTTGGAAAATCTTTGGCCCAGTTCATAGGCCCATCACCTGCCTTGTAGGATGCTCATTGTTCTTCTCCCAAGGATGCTTTTTCGAAAGGCAACAGAACTTTGTTTTTCCTTGAAGACATTTTGTTTCTCATCTAAAAGCTTCTTCAGCCTTTCAGTTCCAGTCAGAACTGAAGGACTTTCTTGGATGAGAAGTGAGACATCTTCAGGGGAAAAACAGAGTCCAATTGCCTATTGCAAAAGCACCTATGGGACAGCCATGACCTGGACAACTGAGAAGCTCCATAGACATGATCATCACTCCTGAAATATGTGAAGCCCAATTCCCAGGGACCAAAAACTGGCTTGCCTCCATGCTAAAGCCCAATAGCCTGGCCAAGGAAAAGAGGTGACTCCTACTTTTCATGCCTGAAGAACATCCGAGCTGCTTTTCTCATTTAAATTCCCCTTCACCCATTCTGGTTCTGTTCCCAATACAAATCTAATTGCATGCTCTCTTGCACTCTTTTTTTCTATATACACATATCATTCAGATCCTGTAAGAATTTCCTGAAGAAGAACATAGGGAACAGCTATTGTACATGCAAAGCATATAATGCAGTGAATACAATCAACGTGAACATGCAAAAACCAGGTTCTCACTGTCTGCTAGACATATAACGTATAATTATGTTCTGGACATACAATTATCATTATACGAATAGACAGAGCATGCTAATATTATACACTGATTTTGCCCAAATGATGACATTGTTCATTACAATAATAATGTTAACTTACCCATCTATTATACCAATACGATTTTTATTCTCTACACTAGAGAGGGCTTTTATCTCCCATCCTGTGTTAAGTCTGTTCTAGCCTTGATATTTAATTTGCTCTTTTTTATGCATTTTTACCACAACTACATTGTGCAGATGATGTATTCATTTGAGATGTGAAGCATCAGATTTTTTTTTCTTATTGGCTCTGTTTTAATCCAATCTGTGGGATTTAACGGTGTGATATTAACAAGCAAACTTTACTAAAATGCTTCTTGGGTGAAAATTAAATACGTGATAAATACTGTATGCCTCCCAGACGCCATGCCTACAGAGGTAGTGCTTATTAGACAGGGAGAAAAAAAGCTTTGAATATCCCAATACTGAACACAAGGGAAAGCCAAAGGAAAAGAGAAGATTCACATCCTGCAGTGCCACCTGATTCATGCAAAACAATATTTAAACTCAATTCTGCCAGTCTTTTGAAGCAAGGACATGGCCCTGAATCTTCTAAGCTGAGCTGTTATTGGTACTTTGTAATCACTGATTTGCACATAATGCTAATCGATTGTATAGCCTTCTTAACAATATTCACAGTTGGCTTGGTTCACACATTGCTGTAAACCACACAGCAAGATTTACAGATCACAGTGGTTGGATTTACACAGCATGCTAGGCAAAACCCAAACAAGCTGCACGATGGATTAATATGATGTCCTACAGGTGCATAAGCCATTCCAACACACATCCTTATTACAGGTATTAAGTTTTAGTTTTGATAATGTCTAGTTGATGGCCATCGCATCCTTCTTTTGAGAAGGAAAGCCTGAATTTGGAGCGGGGAAGTTGTCAGAATGATATTTTTTGAAGAACTTCCTGGTCTAATTGATGATAAGAAAACAGAGCAAGGAAGGTATTCAGCTACCCAATCCATTTTTTTTACATTAAATTTTTTGTTTCCTGGTAAAATATAAGTGGTCACTATCTCTTCTCTGCTTGATTAGCCCAGGTTGGGGAAGTCTACACAAGTAATTTCATTTCTTGCCTTTCTTTCTTCTTTTGTCACATAGGTGGCCGCATCCAGCCAACCTCAGCTGATCTTGAATAACTAGATCAGGATCAGAATGGGCTATATTATTAGATGGGAGTGGGGAGAGAGTTGAACTATGAGGCACCCCACATAAGGAGGCCAGAGCTAGGACTCTGCACCATGCAATCTCAAGCCTCCCAGCGGTCATTGATAAGCGCAATGAAAATTGTCTTGACACTATAATCCCTCTAGGCATTCCATTAAAATGAGAGGCATTCCCTAAATGATCTGGGGTTGAAAAATACACTAGATATCATCTGCATATTATCATGCACCAAACTGACAGATTACCTCACCCAATGCCTTTCTATAGATGTTAACAGAAGGGCAGAGAGTATAGAGCCCTGAGGCGCTCCACACACTGAGATCATCTCTTTGATCTTTCCTTCCCGACCAACACTGATAGGACCCAATCACAGAGAAAAATCATTACAACACCGTGTCCCCATTCCTAAGCTCCACAGGCAGGCCAGAAGGACATCAAAATTGATGGTATTGAAAGCCAATGAAAGATCAAGAAGATTCAGGATCGCAATAGCAATAGCAATAGCAATTAGACTTATATACCGCTTCATAGAGCTTTACAGCCCTCTCTAAGTGGCTTACAGAGTCAGCCTATTGCCTCCAACAATCTGGGTCCTCATTTTACAGACCTCGGAAGGATGGAAGGCTGAGTCAACCTTGAGTCTGGTGAGATTTGAATTGCCAGATTGCAGGCAGTCAGTAGTCAGCAGAAGTAGCCTGCAGTACTGCACTCTAACCACTGTGCCACCACGGCTGGTTGTATTCCAGCTGATCTGGCTCCACCAAAGATCAATACAAGCATATTTAATGCAATCTTAGTACTGTGTCCAGATCTGAAAAGACAGGGGTCCAATCAATTAGTTTCCTCTAGGATCTTTTGCAGTTAATAGCCCAATCACTTTTTCACCAATCTTCCCTGAAAAAAAAGAAGACTAGGATTGGAGAAAAGTACAGTGGGGTCCAGTGAAGGGCTCGTGAAGAGGGGATTCACCACTGCCTCCTCCAAGGGTGTAGGGACCACCCCGTTTCTCAATAATTTTAGTTAGTTAGTTAGTTAGTTAGTTAGTTAGTTAGTTAGTTAGTTAGTTAGTTAGTTATTCATTAAATGTGTGTGTTGCCCAGAGTCACCTTATGTGGGAGATGGGTGGCATATAAATTTAATTAATAAATAAAGTAGATACCACAGCAAGGATTCAACTACATCTTCCCTTCCAGGCAGCCTTTCCAAATCAGAAGGGACATAGATGTAATAACAAGGTGGTCAGGTTAGAAGAGGGAAAAAAAATGTTCAAGAAATTAAACCAGAATGCTCTGTGAAGGACTTCAAAGACAGGACTTCCTTGCAAATCTTTCTCTGTAATTAAACTCTCTCAGTGAGAACATTGTTGTTCATCCAGAATGAAAACAATTCTGCCAGATTTCCTTTAGCACCTCTCTTACATTAAGAAGTTTTGAATCTTTGCTTTTTATCAGTGGGGGTTTGGGAGAGAGAAGAGTCTGTTCCAGTTTGGCTTTAAAACACATCCTTTTGAAAAGATTTAACCAGAAGCTCGTGTAATCACTTCGGAAATATGGAGTCAGCTTGGCAAAGATTCATTATTGTTTGACTATAGTTGCAGAGGCTCTCAGGAATTGCCAACCACAAATGAAAAACACACAAAAAAATAGTTCAAAACCACAATTCAGAGAGGGAGGAGGGAGAATATACAAAAGTGAAATACTGCTTTGCATTGCTTTGAACTTTAACAACCACTGTTGGATTCCTTAAAGCAGGAGTGTCCAACTTTGGCAGCTTTAAGAGGTGTGGATTTCAACTCCCAGAACTCCCCAGCCTGCCTTAGAGGAAAGTTCCCCCTATCACTGTCCCTTCAGTTAATTTGGTTTATAAGCCTTGTCTGTTGACAAACTCAAAGAGTATTGCATTCTCCCTGAACTAACAGCATTAACTGTTCATCACCTCATATCCTCCCAGGAGCCTCAGATGACAAAGATTAAAGGCATGACTCAAAGAATATCCAAAGTGGAAAAGAATAAAGAATGGATTTCTCCAGGTAACTTGGCTACATCCATATTTATTAATAAAGCAAATATGCAGGACTTAGGACAGAGCCCTTTGGTGCTCCACAGAATACCTCCTTCTAAAGTGATCATTAGCTGAATAGAGTCATTTCACCTACCTTGATCCATCGGATAGAAGCAGCATCCAATATTAACAAGGGCATCAAGGGAAACTTTGCCAAATGCTTTGCTAGCACAGAAATTCCAAGATTTCAGCAGCTGTGGAGAGATTTCAATTCTGTATTACCAACTACCAATTGTCTCGGTGAAGGTTTTGTTGCACATTCAAGGAACACTCTCCCTATGTCTTCCAGTTTTATAGGTTATCTGAATTAACACAGAGCTTTGAAGGGGCGTTTTGATTCCGTGAAGCTTCGTTTGAATCACTCCACTGGTGCACCCTTTGCGTACTGAAAAACACTAGCCACTTCTGAAGCAGAAAATCAAGTCAGAGAGTTTTGAAATGCTTTCCAAATCCAAGGCATTTCGGTGCTTTCTTTACAATATACAATTTGGCAATTTCACTTTGATGTATAAAAAATGTTGGGGAAGGCTTTTAAATGAGGCAATGGACCTTATGACACGAATAGCCAGGCAATGAGCTTTATCATCTCATTAAACTCTCTGCCGTCCAGTATTCTTTGAGAGTGGTAAGCCTATGATCTCTTTGGGATTCATTCACTTTCTCAGCTCACAACTTTTTTAAAGATTGCTAATCACAAGGTCCAGCTGTGCTCTTTCTTGTGCCAAAGAATTCTTCTAATTCTGCATCAGTTTGGTCAACCCAACTGGGAAGTCAACTTTGGTCCCAGCACTCTGACTACATGCTGGAGGCCAATCAGTCTTGTATACAATCTTAGTCTAAGCATACTTCCAGATTCTGTGTGATTGCAGACATGTTGTCATCTGCAATAAGGGTTCAGGTGTGAAGCTGCTACTTTCAGTATTGGCCTACACATGTATTTTTTAAACAAAGGAAGAATAAGAAGATTCCACTTATTTTGTGCTAGGCTTTTGTATGTGTAGTCTACACATTGTACCAACCTGATTTTGCAGTCTGTGCACAAAATGTTGCCAGCTAGCAATAACTGTGACACAACCAAGTCCTGCCATTTATAAAGGGGGCTTTTCCAGCTATGACAACTAACCAGCTAAGATAACTCCCCCAGCACCCAAGCAAACCCAGCCATCAGAGGCATAAGGCATCATCCACATAAGGGCAGGTCAGTGGCCATTCTTCACTGTCAAGCAAAACCTCAGATTACTTTTTCAACAGCTTCTTAAAGATTTTTTATTATTATTATTTTAAATTGGGATATGACATGTGCTACACTGGTTTAGGAGAATTTGGGCCCTTTGCTGGCAATCTGAAGACTCCTTTGCCGCCCTTTTCTTATCTCTGCTTTCAAAGAGGTGCTGAAGAATCTTCAGGGAAAAAAATGTATTTACCCTTCAAGACATTGAGCTGAAACCAGGCAGGGTTAAAATGCTCTAAAGAATCAATGCTCTGTTGTATTTTTCATGCCATTCTGTCAAAACCTGGAGTAAAGGTAAAGGTAAAGGAGTCCCTACAGATTTTACTCTGTCATTGCCAACTTTAAGGGGAGGTGCTCATCTCCATTTCAAAACCTGGAGTAGCTACAGACTACACACTTTTCACACTTTCCCTTTCCAGGAGGTTTTCCTTATGGATTTTTTAAAATTTGGGGGAGATTTTTTGGGTTTTGAAGAAATTCGTATTGACTCAAAGTGCCCTCAAATCTCAGATGGTGAACTTAAGTCAAAATGCAGATAGTCCTTATTTGGTAATCACAGTAGATCATTAAGTAGTTGCTAAGTAAAACTGCAATGGTGCTTATGATCTTATTTCCGCTTTCCTTTGCTTTTCAGACCTGCAAAGGTCTGAATGCAAGGTTTGGTTAGAAAGTTACTTTTTCATTACTATCATAACTGCAAACAGTCAATAAAGAAGGGAGTTGTTAAACAAGATTACCTTTATACCCTCTCTGAAACTAAATTGAAAGAATGAATGGAAAAAAATCAAGTAAGACTTCAAAAAGAAGACTATTAAAATCTTTATTTCATGTCCTCCTTCACAGAACTGACTAGCCCTATGTCACCCAGCTGGCTTTGTGCCTAAGGAGTTACTAGAATCCATGGTCCCAGTTTCTAGTGCAGGAAGGCCCCATTTCCCAGATTAAAATATTCTTTATTCTTAATATTAAAAAGAGGCAGGATAGAATATTTTCCCTAAAGGAGAATTGGAGAAAAATGTTAACAAAATGCAGAAAGCAGCCCAAGTCTTCCTTCTATAGGAAAATAGCCTCAAGCAGAAGCTTGAAGAGGCTGGCCTTTTGGGATGGAGATTTTGTACCCATTCAGAAAGACTGGGCCAATCTATTCATAAGCAAAGAGACTCCAAATAAGCAATACAAT
>JANHFL010001720.1:24354-36784 GCA_032468155.1 Oxyrhabdium leporinum | reverse complement strand
GATGGAGATTTTGTACCCATTCAGAAAGACTGGGCCAATCTATTCATAAGCAAAGAGACTCTAAATAAGCAATACAATTAAGCAAGCCAGAGCTGACAGGATTAGCTGAGACAAACACCTAAGATTTGCATTTCCCCTTTTGCCTGTAGAGCCAGCCACGACCCCTACATGATCCCAAAGCAATCTGGCAACAGATATTAAAATATTAAAGGACACATTCTTACACAGGAACAGGCATCTCAATCATAAAGCCCCAAAGAATGTATAAAAGCCCACCTATCTCAACCCCATTTTGTCAGCCACCCCATAAAAATGCTGCCATCACTGAAGTTTCTGGCATCCAAATAAACTGAGACCGTCTTTCCTGCAGCCAGCTTCCATTTTATTTCCAGCATCTTTCTTCCAGCTTGGAACTAGACCAGATTTTTTTCCCAACACTAACCTGGTGCCTTAACCACTGCATTAAATTGGCTCCACCCTCCTAATAGGAAGCCTCATAATACCTGTTAGAAAATAGACTATTTTTTTTCAGTTCATCTGAAATACTCTGTACTCCTATGGGTCTCCCCATATAAAAATTATTTAAAACTTTTGAATATAAAACTTGATGTGTCATATAAACAAATTAATTTTGCAAATCAACGCAGGCACTAACTTCAAACATTAGTGTAAAGCAGGAGTCATGGAGCCATCTCAGAGTCTTCATATTAATCAACTTTGATGCTTTGGGGGTTTTTGTAGATAATCGAGAATGTTGGGCCTTTACTCTTATATAATCAAGTTGGGCTGGGAGGTACAATAGGTTCTCAGGGGTTGGCATGAATTACACAATGAATGTTATTGTTACCTTATAACCACTGCCTACCAGAGTTGGATTAGGATGTAGCAATAGCACTTAGATTTATATACCCCTTCATAGTGCTTTACAGCACTCTTTACAGAATGTTTATAGAGTTAGCATATTGCCCTCCAAAATCTGGGTCCTCATTTCATCAATATCGGAAGGACGGAAAGGTGAGTCAAGTAAAACATGAGAAGATCAGGATCGAACTCCTGGCATTAGGCAGAGTCAGCCTGTAATATGGCATTCTAATCACTGTTCACCACGTTCTGTTTCTGTTCTTGTGTTTTCTTATCTATTTGTTTGCTCTGCAGTTCCTTCCAGGTAGGATAACAGAAAGCAAGAAATGACCTTTGGATACCAGTCACGCTCATCTCCTTCTCTGATATCTCCACGTGTGACCAATAACCATGTGGCACAAAGAGAGACAGCTCCTGTGACAAGTGCATCAGAGGAACAATCTAAAGACAATTCCCCTGTGCCAATATCAACAGGCACTTTTTCTCCTGTCTCAAAGCAAAAAAGAGCTTTCTATTGCAGGCAGGATATTACAGAAAGGAGATGATGTTTTGGTAGTAGAGGAGGGTGTCAGGGTGCTCTCCAAACATTCCTTTCCATCAGCAGGAAACAACATTACTTTCTCCTCTCTGCCTCAGGCTTGCAGCGGCTCTGAGGTGATTGGGGAGGCAAGTTCTGTAAAAGATGTCCAAGTAACACTACATGCAATCTCTTCCAGCAGGCAGCAGATGGTTCAACTTTCTTGTCTGCACCTATCATTCCTCTGCCTTACACTTAACACAAGACAGAACAGCACTGATTCCCCTTAAGACCATTCTTGTTCATTCCTGCTTAACATGTTAGAAGAGTATCTTAGTCAGAATCAGAATCAAGCTGGAAGGGACCTTGGAGTTTTCTAGTCCAGCCCCCTGCTCAAGCAGGAGATCCTATACCATTTCAGACAAGTGACAAGTCCACTCTCTTCTTTAAAACCTCCAGTGATGAAGCACCCACAACGTCTGAAGGCAAGCTGTTCCACTGGTTAATTGTCCTCACTGTTAGGAAGTTTCTCCTTAATTCCAGGTTGCTTCTCTCCTTGATTAGTTTCCATCCATTGTTTCTTGTAAAAGTCTTTTCAAATGTGCTAAGTTTAAGATAGGATATGAGAGCTGTTTATTTTTCCATAGGTGCTCTGCTTTTAAGGAAGGCAAAAGTTTCTGCTTAGGAATAAGGAGCCAGAGTTTGGTTAATATCTCTGGGCTAAAATTAGAAGATCCACATCTTTGCCTGCACCTCCTACCACCTTGCTATGATGACTCTGCTAGGCTGTTGAGTGTAATGGTCCCATCAGTGGATTCAGATCCATTGATCAAGAACTCAGTTGCCTTAATAACCCTTTACAACTCTGTGAATTTATCATTTTCAGGTTTTTTAGTGCTATCACCTGCCATCCAGCTACCTAGCAAAGGCTTTCCACTTGGTCACCCCATTGTGGTGTTTTTTAAATAGCTTGCCAAAGCCTGCCAGTCTCGCTAAAAATTGAGCAGCTTCCTATAGCACGGCATTATAGGGGAGAATGCCTCTCAGAAGGACAGCTCTTTCAGTCACTGCTAAAGAATATTCCCAGCAAATTGTGGCTCTACCAGTTAGGAAAAGCTCCTTTCCAGAAGAAGCCAAGTTTACCAAGCCACTACGCTTGGTAACTTCACAATCATAGCTAGCAAAGCTACATCTTGCCAGAGGGGCAAGCTGCTGGTCAGAAGAGGCAAACTTTGATAATTACCTGAAAGCCCCCCAAAAATCCTGACTAATATTCCTCAAGGCCAAATTAGAAAATGCTCTCTAACCCTTTTGATAATTATCTTGCTGAATATGGGTCATCCCCATTTCTCCCTGCCTTTTGTTCAGTCCAATTGCCCTAGTAGCTAACTCAATTCACGCTCCATTTCTTTGATAGACACTGGCTGAAAATCTCATTTTCAGAGGCTGTAGTTAATTTTCTTATGCAGCTAGCAATGTTCTTTTCTTAGAAATCCTGCCTTTTATGTTATTTCTCTTCTAATCATTTAAGCTACAAAGGGAGGTGATGTATTCCCTTCTATTGCCTCTCCCAAGACTCAGTCAAAATGATCTCACAAACCATCTAACAAAAGCAGGAGACATCCAGTCAGCTCCAGATCTGATTTCAAGCAGCACCATGACCCTGGGCAGGTGAGAATGAAACCAATATTTGCTTTCTTATTACCTAAAGCTATTTTAAAACTCCAGGAAATGTTAATAGTGCAATGCTAGGTTCAAATTCTCCAGAGCCGTAGATTGGGCAAAGCACAACAAACACCATTTATTTGATTAAAAAAACTAAAAAAAGAAAGAAGCTTTCAGAGAATGTGCTGGATCAAGATACATTAGCAATCAAACAGCTGTATCCTCCAAATATCAATTTAGACTCCTACATGCCCCCTTTGACTTGGTGATTTAATTCTTAACTTTCCTTTTAGAAAATGAAAAAAAAAAGATAATTCTTCAGTTTCCTTATAAACTTTGATCTTCCACAGGTGTGGGAATTTCTTCAACTGAAAATCAAAATATTTTCCAGTACAAGCAAAAAGAAACGTTGAGTTTCAGGCTATAAAAAAATGATTTTTAAAAATGACTTCTTCTTTGCAGCAGGAATTAGAAGAGCCTGGTATTTAAAACTAGAACCAGCTTCTGTAACCATTTCTGACAAATGGCAGTCCAGTCTCTTCTTGAAAGCTTCCAGTGATGAAGCTCCCACAACTTCTGAAGGCAAGCTGTTCTGTTGGTTGATTGCTCTCACTGTCAGAAAATTTCTCCTTGTTTCCAGGTTGAATCTCTCCTTGTTCAGTTTCCATCCATCATTCCTTGTCTGGCCTTCAGGTGCTTTGGAAAATAGCTTGACCCTCTCCTCTCTGTGGCAGCCCCTCAAATAATGGAACACTGCTATCATATCTCCCCAGGTCCTTCTCTTCACTAGCCATGTCCAATTCCTGCAAGTATTCATCGTATGTTTTAGTCTCCAGTCCCCTAATCATCCTGGTTACTCTTCTCTGCACTCTTTCTAGAGTCTCAACATCTTTTTTATAGTGTGGTGACCAAAACTGGATTTCTCAATAGATGAGTTCAATGCTTATCTTCTGAAGGAGGGTTTTCTAGAGGAGCCTCAAGATTTCAAGGGCCTCCCTGTTTTTTCATGGTAAGTATCTGCAATTCATTCATCCCCGGGGGAAAACAGTATTGATGTCATCCAGCCAGCTTTTCTGAGAACTTTCCAGAATGCCGGGGGCTGCTGAAGCAGGATCTCACATCCCTTTTTCAAGAGGGCTCTGCAATTAAGAGAACTCCTGTGCTATATAAGAGAGGTGTCTTTCTAACGTCAGCCTTCGTGATATTAACATGGGATTTGGAAATCTGTAACACGGGTGTCAAATAGCCGTGTGTCAAAAATGAACGATCATGTGATTAAACTGATTCATTGCTAATCATGGCTAGAATCTTCTCAACTAACTATTAGCATCTGCTAGGGGATAGATAAGCGTTAATGGCATTCAAGGGAGGTTGGACTTAGTTAGTTTGTGACTACATAAGGATTCTAGGCTGATCCTTCTTTTAACTCCACCTCTAAGTTCTGTCACTCCTTCCCCTAGGCCAGCGGTCACCAGCAGTTGTCCATGAGAAAATTTTGGTGGTCCACAGAAAAAATATTTGAATTTTTTATATTGCACTAAACCAGGGGTCCTCAAAATATGGCCCCCGGGACAGATACGTGCAATGAACGTTTGTGTTGCTGCAGAATCTCCCCCTTCGGGGTCTTTTTGTGAGGGTTGGAGGGGGGAAGAAACTCCAACTTGGGATCTACTTCAGCTTCCTGGTGAGGGGCTGTGGGCAAAGGCTGGAGGGAAGCACCATTGGTGGCGAAGAGCTGGAGGGCCACGTTCTAGCGGGACTGCACCATGGCCTGGAACTGGCCGACCATTTCAGCCCGCTGAGCCTCCAGGTGTCGGTACCTGGCCTTGTACTCCCACAGGTCTTCCCTCTGCTTGGAAAGCCTATGCTCGTAGTCCTCAGTGAGGTGCTTCCACTGAGCCTCCTTCTCGGTCAGATCCAATTTGAACTGAGCCAGCTGTTATGCCAACTCTTTCTCCTGGTGGCTGCTTAGCTCCAACAACTGCTTCCTGTTGGGGCCTTAAGGAACCTGGGCGGGCAGACGAGGAGTGGCTGGGAGGGGCGAGTAGAGGCCGGCGAGGCGCCCCTTGACATGAGTGACATCGAGTTGGCCACGCCCACCCAGTCACATGACCACCTAGCCACGCCCACCCAGCCGGTCATTAAGCAGATTATGTTAATGGTCTGCGGGATTTAAAAATATGAATTTAGTGGTCCCTGAGGTCCGAAAGGTTGGTGACCCCTGCCCTAGACTATGTAATACTCAAGAATTCTCCAAACAGGTGAACTCCCTTCAGAGCTGTTTGGCAAAAGGAGAGTGAATAAGAAACCTTTCTCACAAAGACTCAGATGGAAGAAATGATTAATGATTTCAATTCAAATATTTCACCTGAACAATTCAATATAAGTTGTCATTCTTACGAAGCAGCCTGGATCTCTTGCTTCCTGGTATTTTTATAAAGTACCTGCCATCATTAGGTACCAACCCAAACATCTTTTTATGTGGGTCCTTGAACCTTTTGCCATCGCAGGAAGTATATGGATCCCATCCTAAAAGTTTAGCATGTTGATGGAATTGCTTTCAGATTTCGGCTTCCCAAAACCACACTCTGCATTTTCTTCAGTCAGCAAATGAGCCCGTGAGGCCTTTTGATGCATGAAAAGGTTTCGTAGTTATATTGGTCAATAGGAAAATAAATAAATAACTCCCTAGTTGAACATTATCCTTATTTGTAGTTCGTGATACCTGCGCAGACGTGGTTTTAAAGACTAGGATACACATTCTTTCAGTAAATAAGGTTGCAGTAAACCCAAAAAATGATTTGCAGGCCTCTGAATTCTTTCTATAAAGAAAGCTGTTACCAAAACAAGGCCAAACTACTCCCAAGCTGGACACACACACACACACACACACACACACACACAAAACAACAACCTAGGCCTCTTGATCAGACTGGCAGTGAAGAGAAGCGAAGAAACATTACAGTCTGTATATAATTATAATAGCTATTGGCAGTACCTACCAACACTTGGCTAATCTTGAAAAGGCTAAGCTGGATCATGCCTCATTAGTACTTGGATGGATGACCGCAGGAGATCCTAAGGCTGTAACCCGGGAAGTTGAAAAGAACACACACACACACACAAACACACACACACACACACACACATAAATAAATATAGAAGGGAATGGTTTTTATGACCCATGGATACGTTTTTCACATTTTTGAAAACATTTTCAGATTTTATCAAGCTGCTAGGTTGCAGTCTGGAGAATATCCCCATTATCTCTTAGTGTCAATAAAAACTGCCTTTGTGTTTCAGAAAATGCAAAGGAGCTGCCAAGGTCCCTCTCGTGCTATAGCAGCTTCGTTGGCCAAGGACCCCAGAGGAAAGAGCAGAAGTTCCACAAAACCTTCAAACGTCTCTCCTCGGACCCCTCGCCAAAACAAGAAGCTGGCTTCCATCTCAACCCCAACATCCAGCACAAAGATTGTATCCCCATCCAGCAAGAAGTCTGGGTCCTGTCAGCGTAAGAAAAACCTCCTGCCACTCCGGAGATCCATGAGGGCTGCAGCCTTGAGAAACCCATATGGTTCTCCAGTTTCTCTTGCTGTGAGAAGGTAAATAGGACATTTGCTAAGCTAAAAGGTAACATAAGTGACTTGCCACTTTCACCTCCGGAGATGTTTTTTGACTCTCCAGTCTAACTTGAGATTATCATTTGCTAGGTCTATCCTTCATTAAACGTTTCTGAGTCAGACAAAGTTAGTTAGATGCTGTCACCTTGTATGACTAGTTATCCAAATATGAAAGAAAAGAAAGGGGTGTACTCCCAATTTGCTACCAGCAAATCCCAGGTCCAGAGTGAACACATTTTTAATACTTTGGCTTCTCAATGTAGATATTTCAAAACACACTATTTTTGTTCCATTTTAACCGCAAAGGTTCATCTTGCCTGTGGAAATGCATCTTCTCCTTTGTTTATAGTCCCTTTCCCCACCCTCAAGACAACTGACAAATACACACAAAAGAATCTATTCCAGTTTGAAATCCAATTTAAAAATGTAAATAAATAAGTTTTAACTTTTTTTTTTTTTTTTAAAAGCTGAATTCCTCCTGAAATCCAACAGCTATGCCTGTATTTTGTGATAATGTAGTCCGCAAATTAATCGTGAGAATATGTTTGGCATTATTGTCCTGTTATGAAAGGAGGAGGGTCCAACTGGAGACAGAGAAAATTGCTCTCCATTGGTGGCCCAATTCACTCTTCACCTTTTTGTCCTGGCAGGCAGTTGGACTGTGATTTGGAGCTGGTCTCAACGGGCATTCGCCAACTGAAGCGTCTCTCTCATGCTTTCAACGACATCATTGTTCAAGAGGAGAGGTGAGTTCTAGGAATGGTCTTGCCATTCTCATCCTGCTGTCCATAATGGTGCCTGCAATCAGGCAGTTGTTGGGGCTTCAGATAACTTTGTGTGTGGATAAGAATATAGGCTAGACTCTTTGTTGTGCTGCCTCAAAAGAAGCAGAAACTTTGTTGTCCATTCCTAAACACAGGGGACTCTAAGGGACAAATGATAGCTTTGGACAGGTTGCCAACATCCTTGTTCAGTTTTGCAGGCATATCTTGTAACGCAGCCTCAGAAATCTGGGTGATCAAACTTGCTGAAAAGTCACATTCCAGTTTCTAATCACTTTGAAATAGGAAAGCGATGAAAACTGTAGTAACTATAAACCCTAACATATAGGTAGTCCTCGACTTACAACCGTTTGTTTAATGACTGTTCAAAGTTACAATGGCGCTGAAAAAAAGTGACTTATGACCATTTTTCATTTATGATTGCTGTGTGCCAAATTTCGATTCCACAGGAGTCATAGGTCCCAGATTTTGGATGCATTCTGTAAATTAGCTTATTTGAGGTATCTTAGTTCAAAAGGTTTTGCCCCATTTTACCCAGTTAAAGGTTACAGGAGTCAGAGTTTTTATAATATGTAGATGCTCTGGACCCACATGTCTTTGCTAAATATTTCCAAGTAACACTTTCTTATTCTACTTCTGAATATTGGCTGTAAGCAATGAGCCATAATCAAAGTTGCTGTGTCTGAGCTGAAAAAAATCTGGGTGACTCATAGATTAGAGCACAGAAACTAATTCTTAGCTTTCACTGCTTTTCCAGATTTTTTTAATCTAAGTATGACAGTCCTACTTACAATGTATTTCTCGAAACACTCCGATTTTCTGTTAAGAATACCTAACTTCTTTTGGCTATAACAAACAACCCACCAGAAATACTTACCGGACATATGACTGATTTTAATGACCTGTTTGGAATATTTACAAGCTTCATGGCTGAACTGGAGTTTTTGAGGTCTCGTGTTTTTTTTTTAAAGTTGCTTTTCCAGAAGAGTAGCTGCACTCCAAATAACTTCTTAAGTATTTATATTTTATTAATTTATTTATTTTTTCAATGGATATACCATTTTTTGGAAGTCCACCATTGTACTTCATTCATACCATGTTCATTTTGGCCTCCTGCAAAAACCTGGCATGCAGGACACAATCCATTTCTGCAGACAATCTAGTGAAAGCAAACTTTCTTTATTGCCACCCCTCAAGCTTCCTCTTGGAAAAAGTGATCATGTTTCCAAACTGCTACTTATTCCCAAAGGATCAAAGCCAACTGTACAGGTAGTCATCAACTTACAACAGTTCATTTAGTGACCATTCAAAGTTACAACAGCACTGAAAAAAGCGACTTATGACTGTTTTTCACACTTAACAACCATTGCAGCATCCCGACGGTCACATGATCAAAATTCAGATGCTTGGCAAGTGGTTCACACTTATGACAGTTGAGATCATGTGAGCAGCTTTCTGACAAGCAAAGTCAATGGGGAAGCCAGATTCACTTAACAACCATGTTATTAACAACTGCAGTGATTCACTTAGCAACTGTGGCAAGAAAGGTCATAAAATGGGGCAAAATTCACTTTAACAAATGTCTCACTTAGCAACAGAAATTTTGAGCTCTGGTATAGTCATAAGTCGAGGACTACCTGTATTTCTCTTTATTTAAGTGGAATTAATATAATTAACGATCTCATCCAGTCTGCAAATCAATCCAAAATGTGTCCTCCTTTGGTCCTAGAAAGCATTCATCAGCAACTGGAAATTTCCAGACCAAATCTATTTCTTTCATGAACTGTTTTGATCCCAGTTGCTGTGTTTGCAGTGTAAGAAGTGTACAGGTAGTCCTCGACTTAAAACCAGAACTGAGACCAGAACTTCCATTGCTAAGTACTGCTAAGTGAGTTGCACCCGATTTTATGACCTTGTTTGCCATAGTTATTAAGGGAGTCACTGCAGTTAAGGGAATCATTAAGCAAATCTGGCTTCCCCCATTGCTTGTCTGAACCTGGCTGGGAAAGTCACAAATGGCGGTCACATGTCTGAAGGATGTTGTAACTGCCATAAATCCATATGCTGGCTGCGAAGTGCCAGAATTTTGATCATGTGACCATAGAAATGCTGCAGTGGTCGTAATTGGGAGGACCGGGTATAAGTCACTGTTTTCAGGACATTTGTAACTTTAAATAGTCGCTAAATGAATGAATGGTTGTAAATCAGTTGTAAGTCAAGGACCAGCTGCATAAGAGGATTGTGTAGGAGTGAATGTTGGAAGAGCGAATCTTGTTTGAAATGTATTTAACGGAAATAATTGTTAGACGGTGTTTCCCAGTCTTGTGTTTTCAAGGATAGTTACATGTTAACAGGGACCCAACTGTCAGCTTGGTGGTCCCTCTGAAGTAGTCTGAATGTCATTATCATTTCTTCTTATAAATTCTTTATTCCTAATGTTCTTCCCATCTACTAGTGATATGACAGTTGCTCTGATTTGTAACTGAAGATAAAAACCATCAAGGTAAAACTTGTCTTGTTGTTGTTGTTTTTTGTCTGATCTGCTTGGAGTTCATTAACATACACAAAGATTGCCTGCATGGAACAACCCAGCTCTTTCACAGGTTAATTAATATGCATGCAAAAGTTGTCTTATCTCTTGTTTTCTGTGATAGCAGCACTACAGGAGAAACAAAATGTGTGCATTGACCAGATTTCCTTTGGATTGTGCTGAAAAACAACATAGGGTCTTACTCATTTAGGGATGCTGCTTGACTTCTTTGCCCACCATTGCATTGCCCACCAAATTGCAAAACATGGCAGACTCCTGATCCACTTTTCCCACATGTTCCTACTTCTAGCTGTTGGCATTTTCTAGGGTCTTGGGCAAAGAGAAGGGAAAAAAAATCTTTCCATCTCCCATCCCTTGATCGCCTTCAATTCCCCTTATGAACATTAGGCTTTCTTGAAATTTGAACAAGATTCCCTGGCATTAATGATGTTTACAGAACAGTCAGCCCAACCTGGTGCCAGCTAGATACTGTATCTGGATTTGATTTACATAATTCTCCAATCAACATAGCTGGAAATTGCCTCTTGGGAGCACCAGGTTGGAGAATACCCTTGTACTGTAAGTTGACTTTGCATCATGTGAAACCATATTTGGTTTGATCGTCCTATAGGAACTGTACCTCTGTGGTGTTATTTGCAAGAATATTACTAAATTGAGGAGAAAATTCAGAATTCTTGCCTAGTGTCTGATGAAATTTCAATGCATGTTTAAAATATGTGTACTTTGAAATACTTAGTTTTGGAGTTTTTAGATATCTTTTAGAGATTTTATGGATGCCCTGATGATGATAACACCAGGTTTGTTAACTAAGCTGTCCTGGCTGGTTCTGCACAATATATACCTAAAAGTATATCAGGTGCTGGATTAACATTATGGGTCAACTGAGTATTGGAAGAACCTTTGCTTAGGTTGACTGTTAGATTGCAGCTTGAAAACTGGATCTTAGTAAACAGTTGTTTTTTTCTGACACCCGATTTTATCTACTAACTCCTCAGTGACTTGACTAACTCAAAATGAAGAGCATGATATCAATGGTAGTTCTATGCTACCTCTCAGTGTAACACTTTTTTCTATATGTTGTTTTTATAAATGTTATGTCTACTATGAGTGGAGTTTAAGTAAATAATATGGTTGAACTTACAACGAATAGGATAGAGTTTGGTATTTGATGCTAAAAACTGCGATCAGAAATATATAACCAGATCGGTAAATAAATCTTAGTTCATGCCATTTCTGGATTTCCTGGTAATTTGCATGATAAAATTTCTATGCAATTGTAATGAATTACTGAGTGCACTTAAATGTTTGTCCAAGCACAGAACGTTGTGTGAACATTCTTTACACAATGGCCTCTCAACATTCGTCATCCTCTCAAGCTGAACACATGCTATGAGGCAGAGGCAGAATGGGATGGACTCACATAAAATGCCTGAGGTTTTAGTCTCTTATCATTCAGTTACTTTTCTGAAAGGATGAGACATGTCTGCATTTCATTGTTCAATAGAAGAAATTTACTGATGAGATCCAGACTCAAATTTCTAGAAATATTAGAATTCGGATCATAATAATTCTACAGCAGGGGAATTCTGGGAATGACGTCCACATATTTTAAAGTTGCCCTGTTCAAAAAATGCTGTTCTAGGGTTATCCTTATCAATTTGTTTTTCTAATGCCTTTTCACAAATGTTTCCTCCAGGCTATCAAAATTTAGATTGTCAACTTCGTGGGCCAGAGACTTATCTACCATGGGTGTTTTTCTGAGGAAGGAGGGGCAATGTATGTCCTTTGATGCTATCTTGATCAACATTCCTTGGTGGTAACAGTTGTTTCTTCTTGTTTGCAGAGATCAGGCAATCCTAAACTATTATGAAATCATGGCACAGAATATTCGGGCGGTGCAATTACAGTCTGGAAGCCTGGCTCAGTGCTTTCGGAGGCAGGCAAGGAGAGTACGGTGGACTTGCAGCAGCTGGGCTGATAATCATTTCAAATAGTATTAATCTGGAAACATTTGAAGGATGGACTTTCGAATGTGTTTTAATAAGCTTTTAAAATCCATATTGAATTGACTTCATATAAGCTTGTATTGTAAACTGCTAACTTATAAGAAAACTCACGTGTCCTTCTTATAGACGGGGTGTCAAACTCAAGGCCCTCGGGCTGCATCCGGACCATGGGATGCTTAGATCTGGCCCGCGGGGCTGGCCTGGAAACAGCGAAGGATCTGCCCACAGTGCCTCTGCCAGCGAAAACGGGCTCCCAATCAATCTCTGTTTTCATTGGACGGCCTCCTGCAACTCTCTGCCAGCAAAAACGTGGGCTCTATTTTCGCTGGCAGAGGGTTCTGGAGGCCGTCGCAGCCTAGGTGGCGCAGTGGTTAGAGTGTTGAACTGCAGGCCACTTCTGCTGATTCAATCTAGCGGTTCAAATCCCA
>JANHFL010001720.1:9632-19955 GCA_032468155.1 Oxyrhabdium leporinum | reverse complement strand
TTCTCATCCCCCCCCCCAAAAAAAAAAGGTATGAGCTAAGCACAGCCAGGAGTGTCAGTTCTTCTGTCACAAACCCTCCCAAGTGATCTTCATGGAATTGTTCTACCTTTGGCAGCATTAAGTATCTTTTGCACAGGTTAGCATTTGTGTATGGTGCTCTGAAAATGGGAAAATGTGGGATTTCTCATGGGAATGCTTTGGGATTCAAGAAATGACCACATAATGGACATTTCCAGTGTCCCTTCCATGATAACTTAGGAGTGAAATGAAATTTCTTCCAAACAAAATCTCTAAAAATGACCTTCTACAAACTTCAGAAGGGTTCCATAATGAGTGTATGATATAGGAATGATGGGCATGCAGTGGTTCAGTAGTTAAGACCTGAGTCTTAGACCATTAAAACTCTAAAGCTCAGCAATTCCAGACCTGAGCGCCACAAGATTGAATGAACTCCCATCATTTGTCTCAGCTCCTGCCAAACTGTCATTTTGAAAGCATGTAATGGAATTTAGAAATGTAAATAGAAATAGATGAAAAGGTACCACCTGTAAGCATGGGGCACGTGACAGGACTTTGTGTTTCACAATGCACTCTGTGCTGTGCTGTGATATGATGCCAGCTACATGACTGTGGAAACATCTCCAGAAAATGCTGGCTCTTTGGCTTAGGAAACAGAAATGAGTACCTCCCTCCTAAGGTTGGTCACGACTTGCAGAGTAAAACACATGAGAATGTCTTTACCTTTTATAGGAATGATCTGAGATTCTGATATATATTTTCCATTAATCTGTCAACTCTGAAAGGTTTTTTTTTGTCTCAAAAGCATCTGTGTAAAGAATAGGAAGTCAATCGGCAGTGCTATTTTGAAGATTTCAATACTGCAGATTCTTGGGGGGAAAAAAGTAGTTTCTGTAGGTAACTAATCTTAACTTATTTATAACCTTAAATCCAAGGGAAAACTGCTTCTATTGGCTTCTCTTTTTTTTCCTGGATACTAACATATATAGTGTTTATTTGAATTCCTTTCTTCAGTATATAGCCCTACACTCAGAAATTACTATGACAGGCAAAACTTTTATATGTTTTCTCTCCCCCCCTCCCCCAAACATAGATTCAAAGAGAGGTTCTTTTTATTCTTCCTAATTTGATTATAGTTTCTTTCCAATTATTAATAAAAATTATGCTCAGGATATCTATTTGAAAACTGTATTTTTCTGCGATTCTGAGAAATGTTAAATTGCAAACTAACATTCAATCCATTTTTTTTCCTGGGCAATTTTAATATACCAACATATTCTTATTTTCATCCATCTATCATCCATCCCAAGGTACCCCTCCCCACACACAAAGCTTTTCATTTTAATAGCAAGGGACAGATGTTCAACAATATTAAAAAATCGGTATTTCAATGAGCCTAATTTTCTATTCAGTAACAAACATAGATGAAAACAAGAAGGAATTCAGAATTATATAACACACTCAGGTTATCCACTACAAGATTCAAATAGGCTCTGGGTTGCAGGTTAAGTTTTAATTGATCTAATGTTTGGCATTAAGCACCAAACTGGAAACAAACAAATGGAATAAATGGGACATGAGTCATTCCAATAGTTTAACTTTCCAGAAAATTATTTCTTTCCTGATTACTTTTGTACTCTTTTGTACCATCATATAATTGGTATTATACTGCAAGATTGTGTAATTATTTATGGAATTTTGATACCAGTAATTAACCAAATATCAGGGCTATTCACAAATTTTAAAATAAACTAAATACCAAATACAATGTAATGTAAAACTCTATAACTAAAGGAAGACAAAATAGGGTTACATCCATATGAAGTTTGTTATTCTACTAAAAGTGAATGGAAGGAAAAATGAGCTTTAAAATGTACTGACAAATGGTATAAAAGATCTGGGACATAAAACAGCTCCTAACTTCAGTTCAGCTTGTCTAAAGACATGAAAAAGGTCTCCTTATTAGGCACTGGAACCCAGAGAAAGTTCATGAGTAAAAAGTAAAAGGTCCAACCAGTCCAGTAGTGGGATTCAGCCGGTTCACACCAGTTCAGGAGAACCAATATCTATTTTTTTGTTGAGTTTGGTGAACTGGTTTTGATAAATCTGTTTTCCAGAACACATCTGGTTTTCATTCAACTTCCTTCCAGGTGGGAAAAAACCCTCCCCAAAAATCCAACAGAGGAGCGATGGAAACCAAATGGAGACACCGTGCCTTCGATGACATCACTCAGGCGAAAACTGTCTTACTTTACAGCAGGTGGCAGCTCAGGGCCAAAGCGCCAGCTGAGCACCAGAGGGTTGGGGAGGGTGCTGAAGTGAGCAGACATACTACCTGAAGTGCCTGACCAGATCTGGAATGCTGTCAAATTTAAGTGCCGGTAGATGCCAGCCTTTCCTCTGGTGGGCCTGGGCAGCTGATGGAAAAAAATGGGCCCATTTCAGTGCCTAGCACCAGATGCCTTCAATTCCCCCAATCATTTCTTTGCTAACCTGATTTCCAGCTCTATCATGTTTTTTTGTCATGTTTCTTGCCAACATGTGCAGGGACTAAAAAAAAAAGTTCAATCAATCAACTTCTCACAAGGAAAAAAAAAGAGATCTTGCAAAGTTGGAATTGATTGATTGAACTTTTTTTTTAGCACAAACTTTTAGTTTCCCTGCACACGATGGCAAGAAACGTGACAAAGCAACACAATGGAGCTGGAAATCAGGTTAGCAAAGGAATGCTTGGGGGAAGCAAAGGCATCCTGGCAGTGGTGGGTGGGGTAAGATCCATAGCGTGGCGATGTGCTGTAATGGAGAAATGGGAAATGGAGTATGAGGGGAGGAGGAGGAGGAGCAGGGAGAAGAAAGAGGGAAAGCAGCATCCTCAGAACCGGTTGTTAAATTATTTGAATCTCAACACTGGGTCCAACTGTATATATTGGAAAGGTTTTTATGAGAAAATTTAGGACTTCAATGATGGTTGCAGAGGATTGAGCTGAGTCAAAACAAATTGGAAGTCATTGAAGAGTGTGTGGCTCTGCTTTACTGTGATTATAACTGTGATTCTTTTCAATAGTACTGCTGCCTTTTAAAAATATGTTAAAAACAAAGCTATTGCTATATGTCAGACATGATTATATAGTCTTGATAAATAACTGAAAGATGGATAAGTGTAGCTTAGTGATCCATGCCCCAATAGAGTTGACCAAAGTTGGAATTATGGAAATTGTTATATTTATGTTAAAAAAGTATACCTGCTATCTTCACCCTAGGAAGATGATTAGATATCTGCCAGATAAGTTTAGCAGTTTAAATAAGTTTACCACTGATGCCCATTTCCAGAAAAGATAAACAAAAAATAGTTATTTTTTTTTCCTAGCAAGTGATTTGTTCTTTACAAGCTGATTTTAAAAAAGCAGGAGAAATAATTTTTAGAAAGTGTGCAAAGCTAATTATGCTCTTAGGAGTTTTATCATCTACAATTTAAATCAGCACTTTCCTAAGTAGGATTGAGAATTTTGCATATTGCATGTGCTGTGCTAACTTTTATTATGGAAACCAACTGAGAAGGCTAACCTAATTTGCATATCAAAGATATTTCCTACTGTACATTTTAAGCCATTCGTGTACCTTATGCTATATTTTGCAGAAAATGATGCTGGAGTGAAATTTCCTGTGGAGATTCTTTTTAATTAGCGTGAGCAGCAACATTTCTTAAAAGACAAATAAACAGGTTGGTCTATCACCCATTCACCTGCATTTGTATGTCACATTTGTCACGCCTAAGAATTATGGAAATTTGAAAAGTCAAGCATAGCAATTCATATGAGTGAACAGGCCTGCTACATTTTCTACCAACAAAATTTGATCAAGATTCAAAGCCCCATGTTCTGGTCTGGCCTGTTTCTGCTCACATTATGATAAGGAACAGCATCACAATAGTAAAATGAACCTGCATTTCCTATTGTATGGGAAGCAAAATAAGACAACTGTTTTTACCTTTATTTCCACAAGAACAATTGATTAATTCTAATTAATAATAGTCTACCAACTTCAATAGACTCTACTGTGGCATACTAAACCAAACCAAACCAAACCAAACCAAACCAACATCGCAAAAAAACTCGGTAAAAAACATAAACCCACAAAGATAGTTCAGGGTAAAACTTTCTAAAAGCAACAGAAATCAAATCAAACACATACCCCCAGCCCAAATAGTACAATACATTATAGTAACAGTGTAGAAGATCATTGTTATTTCAAGGAGTTTAATAACATAGTTTGGTTTTTCCTTCATATTAAAAAAATCCTAGAAGTTTAGAGCTCATTCTGAGCTAATCTGCTTGTTTTCTATTTTTGCTTGTTGAATATAGCAGAAGTATGTGTGTGTGTGTGTGTGGATCTTTAGTATTTCAAAGCCATGAAAATCACATACTTTTAATTCCCCTCCCAGAGTCATGTATCAGCCAGTGAAGATCAGGTCTTGTAGTCTCTTGACCACAGCACCCCATGAAATCATAATGTTTGATTTTAATAAAAACCTTGTAGTTGTATTACTTATTAGGAGCTTCTACATGGAACTTGGCATTAAGTACTGTGGAAACTGGCTGCATATAAGGTATCTCTGGTGTCATTATTAAGTTGCTCCTGACAACCTGTAAGAGATTTGGGTACCATCTTGCTTGGCATATATACTTTTTATGTTATACTTTTAAATCTGTTTGCTGGAGTAATAATAAAGCTTAAAATTCCTTTATTTACTAGTGTGCTTATTGTCTTTGGAACCAAGAAAGAACCAATTGGCTGGGCATCTGATCACTGCCCTGGCACTTGGCAAAACATACATTAATACATTAACTACATTAATACATTAACCCCAAACCTGGAACTAAAGCCAGATTTTATGAACTTTCCAAAAGCCTAGAAGACAGACTTTTAAAAATTCTATTGGGACAGTAAAGCAAAGCTTATACAGTAGAAGTGAAATAGGAAGCAATGAGTTAAAAATAATTTCCAGGGTTAAATAATATGAAAATATTTTTGATGTATTTTATTGATCAGAAAGATAGCAAATTTCAGACAACACTCTCTTTCAGTGTTCTCCATATTGGCTGCCCAAGAGGAGAAATGAGTAAGGGCCAGTTTTGCAACAACAGCATTTTATTCAAGGGTATAGATAACCTAATCTTTCAGTTTCAAGTTTATTTTTTTCCTGAGTTATGAAACTTAGTGAAACACCACCTCCAGTTATGAAGTGAGATTCTATGCTTAATAACAGAAAAATTTCCTGATGTATGCTACCCAGTCAACCTTCAGTAAAGACCTATACCTAGTAGTGGGATTCAGCTGGTTCCAACCGGCTCAGGTGAACCAGTATTTAAAATTCTGGCTGTCCCCGCCTGCCCCACCCCTTCCAGGAGTCCTATGTGCCCCATTTTGGCTCCCAGGTAAGTGCAGGGATGCCAGCTAGGCCCAAAACAGGGCATGGGGGGGGGTGCGGTGTGGGTCCCCACCCATTTTGGCTTCCAGGGTGCTGCAGGGATGCTTACTAGACTGCATGACTAGAAGCCAGGCTGATCAGCTGGGAGGTGGCAATGGATCAGCAGCCCCGATCAGCTGGGAGTCTAATCAGTTAATTCAGTCAAACCTTCACAAGATCTTTTTTCCCCCCGAGAAGTTGGAAGGTCTGACTGAACTTTTTTTAAACTGGTAGTCACATGGTCTTCTTTTGTTGCCCTACACACAGGAAAACGGAGCTGGAAAGCAGGTTAGTGAGGGAATGGTGGATGTTCTGGAATGGGTGGAATTGAGGATTTTGCATTATGATTGCTTATAAGTAAGAACCAGTAAAAGAGGAATGGAAAAATCCCTGTCTGTAGATTAGTGTATTTCAGTCTTGGCAAGTTTAAAATGGGTGAACCACATGCTGTCTTGGGAATTCTGGGAATTAAAGTTCATGCACCTTAAAATTGCAGAGCGGAGAAGCATGGGACTACAATACAGTTTAGGATTTTCCATTCCTGTTTTATTTAGAGTTTGGTGCAATTAAATAAATCAATTGTGGTTTCCTTATCAAATAGTGATTAAAGTGATATGAACCATTACTGGACTTTTTGTGAGAAACTGAAATTAAAAGTTGATCTGGGCTTTGATGATTAGATATAGGATTATGGAAATAATGTAGACAAATGTTAATCTTAGAGTAAGAGTTTGATATGTACCAAAGAAAGTTGAAAGTCATTCTTTTTCGGTTTTCCTTATTTTCCATGAAAGCAGGCCATGGTTTGGTGCAACAGATATATGAGTTGAATCAGAAACTCTCATACTTGTGCACAAAATTGTGTTACATCTTTCTGTGAAATCTTCTAAATACCTTAGCATGAAACTTGGTAAGAGAATTTACAGTAATACCTAAAGCTGGGGATGTTTCCTACAGCTCCGGGATACTTTTAATAAACAAAGAAGCAGCATCTTCCCCAGAGCTAGTGTCTTCCAGAAATATTGGGACAACAATCCCCAGAAGCACCATCCTGCATAACTAAAGCTGTATTGAGAAGTTACAACATCTGGAGACAGGCTGTTTTTACTTAATAGTTTTCATTGTGTCTGTTTGCATTTACTGCTCAGAGATTTCAAGCAGTTGTGTTTTCAGTATCATTTTCAGTGAAGCCTGCAGATTTTTAGTCTGAATGCAAGGCACAGATAGTATTATTATCATTATTTTTAAGGTTTTGGTCACTCCTGGTCCAATGTCTGAATCCTTCACTCAGGAAAGCAGAGAGTTAACCTTATCCCTAATGCTAATCCTAACTCTAACCCTAACCCTTACCTTAGGCTGATTCCTCCATCAAGCAGACTACCTGTGAGTATGTAAAGCAAAATGTGGTAAGGATATAGCAATGTAAACTACTTAATGCCTTGGTTCTTTGGTAGCAAGAATTCTCCTCTTCACCCAAACATTTTTGTGGCTTTGTAATCAAATATGATCCCATTCCCATATCTAGGCAACTGTAGCTGATATGAAAAAATCCAAGCCACGTTGGAGCTTCCAGTTGTGCATGCACACCCAAGACTAGAACAATGCATTTAAACAAAGTCATGGTGAAAACTTGCAACATGCTGTGAGTGTAGAAAGATTTTCAATAAACACAGCCAGCTTTCCATCCCCTTGTTAATTTCTGGAAAGTAGATGACAACATTGAGGATAAAAGTATATATTAGTCCTCAGCATCGTACGAAGCCATTGCTAAACAGTAGATGGTTTTTAGTGTCAACAACTTAAGTGGTAGAACTGGGGAGGATGAGAGACTGTCAACAAGCAGAAATAGAAACACGAGTGAGAAATCAGGTATACTCGAGGCTTGGAAAATGCCACCTAAGATGACAATTTAAACTTAGGACAAAATAAGTGATATCATAGCACCAAAATGACTTTGTCTGGGCTCAGAAGAGAAGCCCGTCTGTTCCTGGCACTTGGCAGGTCCCTGCTCTGATCATAGAGAGAGCCAAACCCTTGAATTTAGGACAGTGTCTGAGTTGTTGTTGTTGTTTTTTTAAGTCACTCTCCCTAGGTTTATATCTTGAACAGAGCCCTTGGGTTTTTGTTTTGGTTTTTTTTTAATGCTTTTTTCTGGTTTTATTTGTTCCCTTTGAGATTCTGGTAGATTTCTTCCCTCTCTCCTGCCAATGTAGGAAATCTTAGGTGAAGAAGTTTAACAAACTTTCTAGCCTTATAGAGGTCATGCTAGATGGATGACTCTGAATTGAAAGGGATTTTTAACCCCTAACTCACCTGCCTGTCCCTCTTCAGAGCGGCAATCGATGATGACCTAGATGGGAAGGGAAAGAATGGCAGGGAACCAGCAATCTCAGGTCTGAAACTGTCCACCCCTGAACTGTGTGCTGAGGAGAATAAAGATAGACTGTGGGGGCAAAGCTTCTTAGGCCATCATACTTTCCTCCCATCTAAAGACCAGTCTTTCTCTATATGTAGCAAGGGGGGCACTAGGGCCATGTTTCTGAATCTTGGCAACTTTAAGACAGGTGGACTTCAACTCCCAGAATTCCCCAGCCGGCCATGCTGCACCAGGGCATCTCACTCTAAGTAAGAAAGAACCTCTCCCTCAGGAGGCAGTCTGCCTATGGGGTGGGAGTCCCCATTTTCAACGGGTTTTTTCAGCCATTTCTGGAGGCTCAGCCAAAAGATCAATTTGGTTGACAGACAAGGAGGGCACTTTTTGGAGAGTGAGCCCAAGTTGAGACATTCCCTTCCAAATGAAACATGTAAAGCTGTAAATGTCTCTGAAGGAGATCCTCAATCATCTAGGTCCTGGTTGCCCCAAAAGGCACAACAAACAAACACAAACCATGGCACGACACTGGACAACAAACTTATCAGGACATGTTTAGCAGTCCATCTGATCTGAAAGACAAAGTTCACTCTTTTGAAGATAGCAAAGTTCACGTCCTGGACAGAGAGGTCCAGAATGATCATCTATATTAAAATTGAACAGCCCTCTTTCAACCGAGAGGGAGGAACACAACAACACCTATCTCCTGTCTACAACCCATTCCTTTCAGTAGTCCCAAGAAGGTACCACATCTGTTTACACTTTGATTCAGGTGATTCTGTGGATACTCCTGATAAACTCCTGAGTGGCCTCAGGACTCTCAGAAAGCTAAGAACCAACCCTTAAGGTGCTAAGGACCAGAAGACTACAAAGAATATAAAATCTTCCATTCCCCACTCATTAGATAGAACTAAAGAAGCTTCTTGGATGAGAAGCAAAATGTTTTCAAAGAAAAAAAAACCAAATTCAGTTTCCTTTTGGAAAAAGCACTTTTGGGTAAAGCTTAAAATCTTTCAGCAGTGAAATAGCAGTACAAACATCATATATATACAGTATATATAAGGTTGCTTTCTTGAGAAGTGTGGCTATATCCCTGAGAGTTGGCAATCTGCTGTTGTTGTTTAGTATAATTTGTTATCCTCCAACAGGCTTTCGTTTAAAATGATCCCACTGCTGCTGGTTTTTTAGTGTGATCTGGTTTTATTGCACTTTAATTGCTAATGTGATGTTAGCCATGAAAAAAAAATGTCCTGGGTTTGCACATAGCACCAGGGTACAATTTATTTTGCCGGGGTGTCTGCGTGTGTGCATGGGCATGTTATTTGAACATCTGAATCCATTCCATATAATAAATCATTCTTTCTCTTTTGGCAACCATGGGTTGGTTTATGGATCCAGGAGAGAAAATAAATCAAGAACCAATTGCAAGACTGACAATGACTTAGCAGGATTAAAACAAATCTTTGTGTAGTGTTATGTTGCAAGGATTTTAACATGGCTTATAGCTACTTACAGTACATAATTAAATAATAATCATATAATTTGCTTTAACAGATCCGAGAAGCATGCTAATGTTTAGATTAATGCTCAGAATAAAGATGTCCCTCTGTATGAGTATATGACCCAAATATCTGTGTTCAGAGATCCAAGTTCTGGTAACAGCTGCTGCTGGATAAACTGTCCAGATGTGGACAAGCTTTCAAATTTTTGTTCAATACCAGGGAGATAATGTCTGATCATTCTCTGCATAAAAAGCCTTTGCAAATGCTCCTGTCACTCAAAACTGCACAAAGAAAATATAATTTGTGAGCATTTGTTTGTAGCCCAGACAGATGGAGGCACAGCAGGTAGATAAATACAGCTATTCTCTCCCATGAATGCCTTCAAAAGGAAGGTCACAGATAAGGCAGTAAGTAAAGTGAATGGAGATTAGGAGGAACATCTGTTTGTTTAGGATAGTGAGGGGAAAAATATTCATTTCTTTTCAAATAGATTTCAGCTTGCTGTCTTATCAATAGACATCTGCCTGCTTCTGAATCTTGAGCAATCCTGAGTATTAATCTTTTCACTGGTTAAAAAAAAAAGCAGAGATGGGGAAAAGCTGTACCAATATTCTCCAGGGATATCTTGTCCCTGTTTCTGTAATTTGTGGGATAAGCATGCATTTTATGATAGTTTCCCAGAGTCCCTGCTGTGAGGTGGATGGCTCTATAACTCAAATAAATACATAAATTTCAGAAAGCAGGGTCTAGGAGAAGAGCCTTTCCTTCTGTGGCCCCCGCCCTTTGGAATATTTTGTTTGAGGTGAGGTTGGCCCCCGCACTCCTGGCCTTTTGAAAAGCCTTAAAACCTGGCTCTGGAATAGAATAGAATAGAATAGAATAGAATAAAGTAGAGTAGAGTAGAGTAGAATAGAATAGAATAGAATAGAATAGAATAGAATAGAATAGAATAGAATAGAATAGAA
>JANHFL010001719.1:125950-138736 GCA_032468155.1 Oxyrhabdium leporinum | reverse complement strand
TTTATAGAAGAAACTTGTTTATATACAATAATATAAAACATGATGCATGTATACAATACCCATGCAGTTCTTGCAACGTGGTAGCAAGAACAAGAAGCAGAAGCAATCAGAACCACCAGAACTGAAGCACAGAAGCAATATATTGCAGAGGCCAGTTACCCTAAGCCATACCCAGTCTCCAAGCCATTTGGCATGGCTCACAACAGGTGCTATTTCTTAGTCGCCAAACCGTTCCCATTGGCTGACTTGTTGTTGTGTCTATCCCAGCTCATAATTTTATATACTGACATGGTTCACTCATCTCCGTGTGATGAAAGTACTGATTTTGGCCTCAGTTGTCCTGCACTCTTCCCAAGTTAGGCGTCACTGATTCTGTATGAAGAAAAATCTTCACTCTTTAAGGTAAATGCAAAAGCACAGATTATGCTCTCTGTACATTAACGAGAGCTCAGCCAAGGAAACAAATTACTTCTCTGCAGCTGTGAAACCACCCACGGCTGGCCAGAGCCAACAAGCAGCATCTAATATTCTTGATTCCAGATCTTCACATGATCATTTTTGCTTCTTTCCTTACGAAATGACCAAGTTAAAAAAAAATCTGCTCTAACTTTCATGCTTCAATGCACATAAATTGTTTTTAAAATGCCGTAGGATTCCCCTTTCCTTTAAATCTATCTGAAAAGGGGTGGGGGAGAGCATAAAGAAATAGCGAGCTATAAGACTGTGCAAAGAAACACAGTCATGAAACAGAAGACCTGTTCAAGCAGCTCCAGGTCTCCAATAGCTGCTTTCTGAGTTCAAATGAAATGACCAGCTGAAGTATGCAAGAGATGTCCTCGTATTTGCCTGTTTCAACATAAATAACTCATCAGCGCAAATATGCATTAAGTAAGGATAAAGAATTTAACAGAATAACAAGGTGGAAACGACCTTGGAGGTCTCCAAGTCCAACCCCCTGCTCAAGCAGGAGACCCTATATCATTCCTGATAAATCTCTCCTTAAAAGCCTCCAGTGATGGAATACCCACAACTTCTGAGGGCAAGCCGTTCCACTGGTTAATTGTTCTCACTGTTAGAAAATTTCTCCTTAGTTCTAGGTTGTTTCTCTCCTTGGTTAGTTTCCATCCATCTTGCCTTGCCTTCTTCCAACTTTTTAAAATGTCTTCATCTTATTTCCCCCCCCACCCCAAGTCTTTAGCATATTCCTTCAACTTGATGCTCTCCAAGCATATTGTGATTGTACCTCCCAAGAGCAGATAGTCCTTGAATAGTAAATTCTGAAGGATGTAGCAGAAGCAAGTGCCAGGTTTGACAAAGTTGCTATAGGAACCCAAAGAGTTCTGGTTTAACTGACAACATTTGGGTTTAACGTAACTTCACAGTTGATTTTGATGTGCAGTACACCATGCCAAAAAACAGGCATAAACCAAATGCAATAAACTTGGCATTTAAATATATACAGCTTTTATAGTTTGCTCTATAAATCATTCAAGATTTCAACTGTGAGTGGCCTGTGATGCAAGTTTTGTCTATTCCAATATGCCCATTAATTTTTTAAAATTATTAAGTTTCTACCACCATCCAGCTTCTGCTAGCTGTTTATAAGAGAAATATCAAAACTTTTATTGGAACTTCAACTTTTTGATAGGTTTTGTTACTTGGTTTAGATATTTTTTTCTATTTACAGAAGTTGACAGAAAGCTAAAATATTTTGTAATCCAACTTGTCAGATAAAATGATTTTTCAGATAAAATAATTGTCAGATAAAATAATTGTCAGATAAAATGATTTGCTAATTTCTTTTTAGCTTTTGCAACAAGGAGAAATATTAGGGAATAGCTAGTAAACACTGTGAGCAAGTGTTGTCAGCCATTTCTTTATAAGATTATACATCCCTCTCTCCCTCCCTCAATCAATACCTCTGTAAAAGCAAGAACATATCTGCAGCTCAGGGAAATTATATGCCCATTGATTAGGATTGCTCTGAAATGTTGTTAGATTTGCACTCCAGCCTGAAAAATGAAGCCCCCTATGAAGATTTATGTGTATGGTGGGGGATGTTAATTCCACACACCCCAGCTCATAGTGGGATAGAGCTTTTGACTTCTTTTCCCTGCTCCATTAAAGAATTTCATTCATACACAACTAGCTTGGAGCAAAATTGTAATGAAACAGATTTTTTTTTCAGAATGTCAAAATCTCTTATCTGCATCAGCAGTTTGAGAAACAAATTCAGAAAGAGAAATAGAGTGGGGAAGGAAAGAAAAGCAAAGGAAAGTTCAATCCTAGGTAGCGGCAGATATTTCTCTTTCTGGGCACAATGAGAAAATATCTGCTGTGAACTTCACATTGGCAACAGGAAGGGCATCCGGCCAGTAAACACTCAGCTCCATTCAGTTGCCCCGATTCCACCCCAATGCAAGGGATTACGGGGTTGTTAAAAGACAAAAGAAAAAAAGAAAAAGAAAGAAAGAAAGGCAACCTTGAACTCAGCTCAGTGCTGGTGGACCACAAACTTAACCAGGTTATTTTGGGGGCACGAGCACAGATGTAGATTTTTATAGCTTTTTTCCCCCGTGATATTTTTCATTTTTCCAGTCTAATTTATAGTCCTCAAATGTTGAGTTTTCCATCTGAGTTCTGTACTAGCCATCCTGTTCTCTTTCAGCTTCACAGCCCAGGAAACTTGTTTGTTGTAATTATTCACTTTAGTGATTTTCAACCTTGAGAACTTTAAGATATGTTGAACCCCCAGGATTCCCCAGCCAATACTACAATACTCTAACATGTGGGGCAGATATTTTATCAAATATCTACAAAACGTACCATTAAATAGAAGGCATTTCTAGTGAAAGAAATCCATCACCCCCTTACCTTTCCTCCCTATTAACACTATATGAAAGATGAATGGATATAGATGTGGATTTTTAAGGCAGGGGTTATTGTATTTTTATTTTTATGAATATAAAGAAACAATGTCTTTGTATTTAATTGTGTGCTTCTCTTTCAATCTTTCTTTTAAAGAAGTGCTTCCATTTCCAGTAAAAAAGCAATTACCTTCAACAGTGGAAGAGATTAAAAAAAAAGCTAGTTTCTACACAGTTCTTGCATAAAATATTTTGTACTTCTCTTATACTCCAAAGTCTGGATGATGATGATGATGATGATGCTAGCAATAACACGTACACTGATATAGATCTTCAGACTGCTTTACAGCCCTCTCTAAGTGGTTTACAGAGTCAGCATATTGCCCCCAACAATCTGGGTCCTCATTTTCCGCCTTCGGAAGGATGGGTGCTGACTCAACTTTGAGCCTGATGAGATTCGAACTACCGAATTGCAGTCAGCCAGCAGTCAGCAGAAGTAGCCTGCAGGACTGCATTGTAACCACTGCACCACCATGGCTCTTGATGGTGGTGATGATCCAATTAATGGCCCTTTCAATTCACAGTGGAATCTCTGCAGTTCATTAGATTTGTTAACATTACAATAAAAGTGAGATTCCAAATGAATCCCATCATCGGACTGATGCAGTCAAAAGTACATCAGTCCTACATGGACATCAAATCATGGTGCAAATAAGCTGTGCAATAGTTTAGAATGCAAGATGATCATACATTTTGCCCATTGTAAACAAGACAGCCAGGGAAACAATCACAATCTACCACTTCATCACACAGTGAATCACTTGGATCCACATCTATATTTTCACCTACTTTGCATTTTTACTACAAAATGAATTACACCCCAATTTCCAGACAAATGAAGCAGTTCAGACTTTTCCCACCCATAATCACATGTGTCAGTAATCTTGTTGTCACTACTAAGAATTCTGGTAATTAAAGTCCACACATATTAAAGTTGCCCAGTTTCAAATACATTGAAATAGAGCATACATTGAAATAGAGAATAGAAATCAGGCCTTCTATTCATATGGCAATACAGGTAGTCCTCGACTTATGACCACAATTGAGCCCAAATTTTTTGTTGCCCAGTGAAACATTTGTTGAGTGAGTTTTGCTCCATTTTGTGACCTTCCTCTTGCCACCGCTGTTAAGTGAATCACTGCAATTGTTAAAAAAGTAACACTGTTGTTAACTGAATCTGGTTTTCCCATTGACTTTGCTTGTCAGAAGGTCGCAAAAGGGGATCCGCTGATCCTGGGACACTACAACGGTCATAAATGTGACTTAGTTCCCAAGCGTCTGAATTTTGATCATGTGACCACGGGGATGCTGCAACAATTGTACGTGTGAAAAACGGTCATACGTCACTTTTTCCAGTGCCGTTGTAATTTTGAACCTGTAGTATGAAGTTAACTCCCATCCCAGTTTTTGTTCTCAGAATCGGGCACAAGACCAGTGGGGCAGGACTACAATCCCATATCCTCAATTATTGAACATAACTTTAATATAAAAAATTGCTTTGAATTCCATAGCAACTGGGGAATCAGAAGGTGCTTATTGTGTGTTTGGAACTATAGCACGCCAACTACCCTTTTATTAAGGTTTATTTTACAAATTATTGAGAGATTGATGATAATGGCTGAGAGACTATCATACTTATATTTGATGTACTCTGTATGCACAAAAGAAATAGTATGATCTTCTCTTCCATTATGTAAAACTCAACAAAGATTGCAAGAAGGTATCACACACCATGCCACCATGCCGTATTCTATAGAGAATTTGTACCATCTGGTTTTATAGAAAAAGGAAGGAAAAATCCAAAGTTTTGTTTGCATTTTAACAAGCTCCTAACCTATTTCTGGAAATGTGTCACAGACAAAACTTTTAGAAATGTTAAGCTTAGCATCATCTCAGAAGAAGACAGTGCATGAAGGCTAGTTATGGCATTTCTAGGATCTATCATTTGGAATAACAAAGAATTTATGAGAGTATGGAAGGGATAAGTCACTGACAACAAAACAACTCCATGTTATGGAGTTATGATGTTACGATGAAAGAGCAAAGCATACTCTATCATTTCTCCAATAGGGGCACATATGCAAACCAACAGGGAAAAACTGCTGCCTTCAGACTTGCTTAAGCTTTTCAGAAGCTGTTGTTGTACAATGAGATTAATCTTTGGGCTGAAAGAACAGAACTGTTCTTATCATGGTAACTATTCTGCTTTCCCTCTCCTCTCTCCCAAAAACATTCCCCAAAAAGAACAAAAAGGGAAACAAATCTGCATAAATTTCAGTTTTGTAATCTAAAAGCACAGATTCCCATTTTGAAATGACTCTAATTTAAGTAAGTGTAGAAAACATCTCAATATAGCTGTAAAAGCTATGACTGAATTGACTAGTGGACATGATCATCTCGATGGACAATTCAAATGCTACTGATGGGCTACTTCAATAATTGTACCAACTTCTTAAGACTCTTGATATTTAAAATTGTCAGCGGTTTCAAGCAGAGGATTAGGTCAGCAATAGCAATAGCACTTAGATTTATATACTGCTTCACAGTGCTTTACAGCCCTCTCTAAGCTAGGAGAGTCAGAGTCAGCATATTGCCCCCAACAATCTGGGTCCTCATTTTACCGACCACAGAAGGATGGAAGGCTGAGTCAACCTTGAGCCGGTCAGGATCGATCTGCCAAACTGCTGGCAGACAGCTGCATTCTAACCACTGTGTCACCACAGCTCTGTTATTCAAAAGAAGCCATCTGGAAGAGTTTATACGTGTGTGTGTGTGTGTGTGTGTGTGTGTGTGTGTGTGTGTTTGTTGCATATAAAATTACAGATATGGATGCAATAGTAATAGGAACAGGTGGAGAATAAGTCCATGACAGCACAGAATTGCTAGGCTATTCCCCCCCCCCCAAAAGCTGCTTAGCAGAAATTGACCACTGAGAATATGTATTAGGGGTCTGACAAGTTCTCTTCATTTTCTCAAATCTTTTATGCTAGAGAATGAGATGATTGTACTTGTAGCTTTCCCTACTGCACTTTTTCAGTTGATCAGAATTTGGAATGCATTCTGAATGTGCTGTGCAAACTTAATGAGTTTTCAATTGTTTTGACATTGTTAGTCATTTGAACTGAAAATGAATTTAATAATGAATTTAAAGATACCGCTCACAGTAGTGTGTTCCGGAGATGGCCAACTTAAGTTATACCTTTGCAAAACTAGTTATGATGAACAGCTGGCCCTTAATGAATGGAAGAATTTGAGGTGCTTCGTTAATGTTATCCTTATGGATATTAAGTGCATTTCAAAGTCTCCACTGCTGAAATTCCAGGTTTCAATGGAGGTTAATATAGCTTTTTATTGTGAACCTAAGAAGATATATGAAAGATATATTTAAAAATGCAAGGAATATCATGGAATGTAGTTTTACCTTGTTTACTGGTATTGATGCTTTATGTTGCTTGTATTTTGATTTTAAATGCCGTTAGCTGCCTAGAGTCAACATGGTAAGATGGCTAGCTACATAAATTGATTGACTGAATGAATATTTTTTCTCCATCTTTCACAATAGTAGTACCTTGAGATCATTGAAACTAAACCCAAAAAAATTCAGGACCAGCAAAAGAAAATACTTTTTTTACATAATGCCTGTTGAGCAGGAACTTTGCTATAATTCTAGTAAATTTATACACTAGTTACAGAGAATGGCTTCCTCTGTCATCTTTGTTTGTCTAACTAAATTTGTACATTGCACATAAACTAAAGCTTGAGTACCTTTGTTTCTTAAGCAGGAAAGTTTTTTTTCAATTTCCTCTTGTTACTGACTCAGATACAGCTAACCAGCCAAGTATATACTTTCTACTTAGGGGACAAAACATAACGAGAATTCCTTCTAAAATTCCTCTACAGAAATTCACTGCCCAACTCCTCTTACCTCTCTCTGTTCATTGGCTCGGTAAAGTCACACCCTGAAACTGGCTTCCTTAGATTCTTTCCACAACCACTATAGCAGTCACTGCTTGCTCAGAACATATAGCTAAGAATATCAATCCCTCAGACCATATAGCTTTTCTTATCATTTGTCTCCCCTCCTGCTCTCTCTATCTTTCTGTTGAACTTTCATCCAGACTCTTATTAGCTCTCCTTACTTCCCTACTCACTAGTGAGCTCCAGCTGTTAATCCACCCTCCACATTTGTATTTCCCCTAACACATTAATCATATAACATTTTGTGAAATTCTTTAGGTTGCTTTTAGACCTCCCTTCAATCCTTTTTCTCAATTAATGCTTACTTTTGTGAGACTGCAGGTTCTTTCAACCATATATAGATGCATAAGCTAAGGCACTCTGTTAGAAATAGAAGAAATGATACCATCTACATACTACTGAGTCGTATGTCTTCCACAAATTGGTCTGATCCCATTTTAAAGCTAGTAATTATCATGGTTTTTATTACATGTAGTTTACACTTAAATTTATTTATTTGGCTAATAATTAAAATTATGAGGGAAACTTGTTTTAACATTCTTTCCACATCTTGCATAATTTTATGTTTCTCTTGAGGCAGTTTACTCAGAGGAGTGGGTAGAAAATGTATAGCTAAGTCATTATATAATTTCAATTACTGTACTGTTGAATTGTACTCAGCATTCTAAAACATGTATATAGTAAAATCATAACATTCTCAACAAAAGCATTGAGTTTTTCTGCATTGGCCTTAGCCTTACATCTTTCCTTAAGTTCAAAATATAGTAGTGCTCACTGTAACTCTTTAAATTATAATATGATTTATTTATTTCAGCATAGCACTGTACATGAATATAATTGTTGAGCTTTGTTAACCCAACTTCAGGATTGTATATTGTGAACTCAGGCATAAAATCATTTGTTTGGGCAATGTTCACTGTGCAAGTCTTTAAAAATTAAATTAGTCTCACTTTCTCCAATTCATGTATTCTAGCAAATCTTAGTTCTCATCCTATATTGTATGCAAAGTGCTGCATTTATTTATTTATTGATCATATTTACAGAGCTGCACATCTCACTAAAAGCAATTCTGGATAGTAATCTGGAAGTGCCTTGGTAGGTGCTTCCGACACAAATGTGAAATAGTAGTAGCATACAGCAAGCAAATAAAATCACAGATACAAAAACAATCAATATAAAAACATTATTAAAAAAAAAGTATTATTAAAACATTTAAAATATACAAACTACACACAGAGATCAAAACATGAATCACAATGGAGCCATCTAATAATATAGCTAACAAAATTACTTAGTGGAAGTTGTTCCATGCTGTACATTCATTTTAAAATCTTAAGGCTTTTAATATTGCTTCTGCCACTAAGACTAGGTACAAGAAACATATATTAAGACTGAGTTATTAAAAAAGGGTGAGGGAGAGTAGCAATACAATATTTGTTTCTGTAGCAGTGCCAGGGTTCGAGCATTTGGCAGAAATAAAGCAGAAATCACATTCCAGAGAATTAGTTTTATTTTGTTAAGAGAACCCAAAATACTGCTGGTTGAAATTTTTGGCTGCAACTGTCTCTTCCGTGTTTAATTCTGTCTCCAATCAGAAAAAAACTATGGGTAGTTTTTACATTGTCATGCTCTTCAAATGTACCAATTAGTGGATATCAACAGGACCAATTACTTGTACTAAATAGAATGGTACCCAGGAAATGCATTCATTCTATGCCACTAATGCTCTGTAGTAGCAAAAGCAGGATAGCATTAATTTCCAATGTAGCTACTAGCAAGCCTCTTTCTTTTTAGTCTCAGTTTCCCTATTTGCACTAAGGAAAATATAATAAATAGAGGATTGTTAAAGCAATAATTGAACACCAAACATTTGGACTCTCAGATACTCCTCAGAGTCAGTCCTTTGAATTTTCTGGCCCTATTGCTTCTGCCTGTTCTTTTACTTTCTTAAAATTAGTAGGAAGGGGTACGGGGAAAACGAATATTAATCTCTTTATTCTTCGTGTTCTCTAGAAAGTAATGTAGATGGGCACTGAAGAAGAAGCTGTGCATAGCAACAGGAATGAAGAGAAGGACTCCAAGAAAAAGATAAATTCAAGAAGATAAGGCTCCATAAAATGTAAACAAACATGTGTTACCATAATTGACTGGTACAGATGTTGTGATAAGCCAGAACTTTTTAAAACAGTGATGGCAATTTTTTTGGAACTCAGTGTGTCAAAATCCCTAACTTTGACTCAACTGGCATGTCCCCACCCTACGCTTGCCGAACAAAAGGGAAATAATTATTGATATATTCATTCATTTATTTAAAAAAAATACAGTGTAATCATGTCTGTGATATCAAGGATCTGCCTTGTGCCACTTACCTTCAAGCAGTGTTCTCTTTCTCTTGACAGGCCCTGCAGCCTACCTAAGGCAGCTCTGGGTTGCATGATGCTTTTGTTCTTGAAGCACCTTCAGAGAATGCTCTTCTGTCTCCAAAACCCGTGTGAAATCCCACCCCATTCTTGCATGATTTTTGAAGGATGCAGAAATTATGTCAGAGCGCACCCTATTCTTGTGGTGGCCTCCACACCTTCTAAAAATCAGAGAAGGGGGTCAGCTATCGAGAACAGTTGTCAGGTGTTGTTGAATGCTGTCATATTACTCAAATACCGTGGTATGTCACCTTTGACCCTGTGTCATAGGTTTGTCATCACTGCTTTAAAATTAGGGGATAGAATCATCTGTTTCTTCCTCTCTCGATAAACATGAGACAGAATTCGTTGTTAGTTCATGAGAAAAAAAATGCAGATTACAAGAACCATTGGTACCACTCAGGTGACCCTGAGGACATAGATAAACCTCCAAGTGCTTCAAGGACCCTCAAAAAGGATGCAAATGACCAGCTGTCTGCAAGGAATATAAATTCTTCCATTCCCCACCATCCGGTCAGAGCTGAAGAAGCTTCTTGGATGAGAAGCGAAATATCTTCAAAGAAAATACAAGAAAGTCCATTTGCCTCTTGAAAAAAGCACCTTTGGGACAACCATGACCTGGATGGCTGAGAATCTATAGATTGCTTATTCCATCATATAAGCAATATCATATAATAAGCAATCTATAGACTGCTTATTCCATCATAATAAGCCAGAATTCTAAATAGTTATGTTTTTTTATCAGTATAATCAAGAATTCTAAACAGTTCTGATTCGTGACGTCCAAATATATCTATTGGTAGTCTTTGACTTACAACCATAACTGAGCCTAGAATTACGGTTGTAAGTTGTACAATTGTTAAGCAGGTCACCATGTGACCATGCCCAATTTTATGGCCTTTTATGCGGTTAAATGAAATTATCTGCAATGGGCATTTTTTGCTAGATAGTGGAAGGAAATGCCAGTTTTCAGCAAAATGTGTCATAAATTGTGGTCATGTCAACTTCGGACACTAGAAATGGCTAGAAATACAGATTGGTTGCTAAGCACCCAAAACGTGATGATGTATTTATGGGGAAATTTCTAATCCAGATTGCAAGTAGCTCTTGGGAGATCCATTGTAACTTTGAATGGTCTGGTCATAAGTCGGGGACTATCTGCCTGAAGACCTGTGAAAGTGAGAGCCAATGCAAAAAGCAGGTGTTATATTATTTAAGTCTCCATTCTTAATGTCAGAAGCAGAGCTTATCTATAATATGTGTTCTACTGCTAAGATAGCTAGCAAATTGAATCATACTTGCAGGATCTGCTATGACATGCAACTAGACAGAAAAGGTGATTATGAATGCAGAAGAAACTCTCTCTATTGAAGCATATCTAGACGACAGGATCAGTAGTTTCTTGTTGAAGAGTTTAGAAATCATGAACATAATTAAAATCAAGTGAGTGTCCTCATTGGATAGATTAAAACTAGACAACGACATGGGTGGTATCTAGTAAGTAAAATAAATAATAAACAAAATTGATAAATTTGAAGGAAGCTACATTCAACATTCTAAACATATGTATCTTTAGCCACACATCTAACATTTCATAACATTAAAAAACTGAATAAGATATCAGAATGATAGAATCTTCTAACTTACTTGAATATATTCAAAATGAAGACATCTATTTTCAAAATGTATAATCATCAGCTGAAAACTTTCAGCAATCCACAAAGGGACAGGAGATGAAATTTGCACAAATTTTCCCACTGTATATAGAGGCTATTTTGCCAGTGCCAGTAATGTTTAGTCAGTCAATCACCAGCCGTCTGGGTGCATGTTAAAAATATTTAGCATGAAATTAAACTAGATCAGTTCTAGGGCAATTTGAATTAAATAGTAATTGAGTAAAAATGATTTCATTAGGTTTATAATTATTTTAAAAACAAGTTACAGGATATTCTTGAATGTATCACTCAAAGCTGCAGTTCACATTGACTGCAGTTTAACCAAAGCCTGTTCCCTGGTCTCATTGCACTGTGCATTTAAATTAAACCGCATACAAAGAAGAACTATCTCTGCACACAATTAATGTCCTAGGGATGTTTCTGTATTTTCTCACAAGGCTGATGGATTTGCTATGGCACGATTTGCTATGGCACGATCCAATAAATACAGTGGATAAATGGTTAACAATTCTCTGTAGATAGCCACTATTTATTACTATTATAACAGTATTATTATCATTATCATCATCATTCAAACTGGGAGAAGGGATTTGACTAGCAGCCAAGTAAATTTCTTGGATCCAAATCCAGACTTTTCTACACTAACAGAATCTTATCTCCTTTAGTGTCATCTTGTGCTTATAAGTGACAGCGTTAAGTGCTTTATGAAAACCTCCTAAGCCTCAAGTGAACCACTCCCAGACATAAGCTAATAGTATAGAAGGAAAGAAGATAAATACCACTCCGGAGCAAGATTTAATTGAGTGTTCTCCAGCCTGGTGTCCTTAGATACATTGGGACTTAAGACATCCAAAAATATTTATCTGAAAGGTTTTGGGCAGCAGCAGGTTAAGAAGTGCTGTTTATGTTTTCCCACATTAGAGTGAACGTTATTAGATACATTGTGGGTTGCTTTGTATTATCAGCACAATCAAGTGGTTTTCTATACATTAACATTTGACTGTTCCATAGCTGAGAGGAAAAAATATCTCAGAACTAGTCCTACTTGACTTTCTCTGTGACTACGAGCAAATAATAAAACAAGTGTTTCAGTCTCAACATAGCCGTATGTTTGCATGGAAAAAAATTGTTCAGTGTAGGAAAATGCTTGATTTACCACCTCATCCCACAGCCCGCACCCACTGATTCTTAGAATATTCTACAAGGCATTTAAACAGCCTTCTGCCAAATTTGCTCATTCTAAAAGCCATTAATTTATCTCCAAGAAATAGCTATAATCACACACTGTACAGATATTATTATTACATGCTAGTTCTAGTTAAACATTCAAGAGGAAGCTAGTTTCAGTGAGTCCTTGTTCTGAGAAGGCCAATCCCTTTTCATTTCCTGAGCTCAATCCTCACCATCTTAACAAGACCAGCCCTCAAAAGATGACTGCTTCATTCTCATCATCCATTCTTCCTATTCACTATTTTGGACAGGTAAAGCCCAGAGGAAGACAATGGGGCCAATGGGAAACCCTGGTAAACGTCAAAGTGGGCTGCCATCCAATGGTAGGGTAATATTTCAGTCCTGTAATATTTGCAAATTCACCGCAGAAAGGAATCAAGATCATGATTGTGGTAAACTAGGGGAGTAAATGTTACCATATGACTTACACTTTGCTTCAGTAGCCATAAGGTCTGAGATGGAATTGCTACATAATGGAAGAAGGCAAGGTAAGGTTGGTATATCAAGTATGTAGTACTGTATTAGACACAAACTAGATAGTTTCCTTTTGTGGGG
>JANHFL010001719.1:100911-118302 GCA_032468155.1 Oxyrhabdium leporinum | reverse complement strand
ATGTGAACCGCCCCGAGTCCTCGGAATGGGGCGGTATATAAATTTAATAAATAATAATAATAATAATAATAATAAATGATATTTGGCATGTTCCAAGAAATCATGAACTATCTTACACACCTTGGAAATTAATCAAATATTAATTTCAAAACTACAGTACATTCAGCAAATGTAAATAAGTCCCATTGAGTTCAATAAGGCGTACAGCACTTTTAGAGGGCATAGAGAGTGGCCTTCTGGGAAAGGAGGAAGAGCTGTTACCAAAACAACAACAGGTAGAAGTGTTCTAAGACTGGCTCAACCTGAGAAAACCTCTCAGACAAGTTCCTTACTAATTCACAGCAAGATTAAAGGGGGAGGGGGGGGACACCATTCCGACTTGCAAAATTCCATTCCTATAGTTGTTACAATAGAAATAGTCCTGACTTAGATTGCATTGTTTCTTAGTCTAACTTGAAGGGCTGACAATAATTCAAGAAAATGCTCACAGGATGATAGTATTAAATATTAAGTGCCCACTTCATAGTAGCAGCTAATTGTTATGGAGTGGAGACTTTTAATTCAGCAGAGAAATGTCCAAGGCTGAATAACAAGAAATATGTTATGAAAGAAAATGGTTTTTATCAAGGCCAGTGGTGTCCACTAAAACATTTCTCTGTATCCAATACACAGAGACCACAAGAACACCTGGAGTACAACAGTTCCTGAAATAGCCTAGATACATGGTGACTGGAAGAGACAGTGACAGGAACTCATTTATAAATATTATTGTCCTAGGAGTTCTGCAGAAGACTGCAGGTTTTATACCAAAAATGCTTTCTCATGCAAATGATTGTGTGCACCAATCAAGCAAATGGGTTAGAGTCAGAGTGTTGAAATGTTGGAGGTTGAGGGGGAGGATTCAAATCCATGCCTTACTTCATCCTAAACTTAATTTATTGATTTTGCCTCTCTGTCCCACTAGGTATAAAAAAAATCAGACACAGTGAAGGAGATAGTCAATGATGCTTGACACGTTGTTCATGAAGAAGCTTCAGAATTTATTTATGAACCCAGATGGTCTGTCAGTCAGCCACACCACCAATCACAGAGAACTCTTTAAAACCATGACAGTCTCTCTCTCCTTTTGTTCTCCTGCCTCCATCTTCCTCCTGATGTTTTTGGAAACACAACTCTGATATTGAATATTTTCTAGATATTTCCTGAATCCTTGATCAAACACCAGTATTTGACATCTAGTTATCCTTTATTTTGGTTGCTTTTTTACATAGACATCTATAGCAATTAAATTGCCCTATGGCTAAAAATGAGTTTGTAATTTCATAAATCAGATGCAGAAGGGATAAGTTGCATATCTATCCTTGTATCAGAATTCGAAATAAGATCATAGTTCCTGCAATACATTGCACTAAGAACAATACCCCCAGTGTGCATTTTATCTCCAAAGGGTAGAACTAACCTGAACAAGATGTTATTTGGCATTTTGAGAGTTGTACTCCACAAAACCAGGCTAAGATATACAGTACTGCATGTCTAAATGAGTGAAATCTAAGTTGGGCTGAAGCAGTGTTTGGGACTGTAGGAGCAATTTTCTCTGAACCCAAACAAAGAAATACATTTAAATAAAACATGAAATCTAACTGACTGAAGTCAAGACTTTAAAATGCTCCCTAAGTGGGAACTTTCCATATTTATCCTACATTTGGCAATATGAATATGCATGCTCCCTTGGGACATTAATCATAGCACAAGATACTGAGAAGTCACACATTTTAGAAGAAATGTATACATTTTGGTTTTTACATAGCTTTACACAACTGCAGATTATGATGAGCTACTTTTGCTTTGATAACATCTTGGGCATAGCAGAAAAATAAAAAAGTAAAAGTAAAATGTTTTGGATAAGAAAGGCATTATATTGCGGTAGTGTGGGACTGTGACTGAGAGACCCAGGCTAAAGTTCGCTCTCTGCCCTAGAAGCTCATGGAGTGATTTTTAGCCATTCTTTCCCTTAGCTGAATCTAGTCAGAGTTGTTGCTGTGGAGGTACACTATGTACCTCACACTGAGTTCCTAGAGGCAAGCCAGAATATAAATCAAACAAACAAATAACTTTTAAAATGGTACCCCCAGAACATGTTGCCTAGTACTAATGCAGTTTCTAGAAGTGCTCCTTCAATTAGAATGCACACACAATTGAGGTATAGGTGAATCCTCTCCACCTTTAGTAAGCAAGCTTATGAAGGTCAATTGGTTAAATTCTAGAGCAAACACTACTTCTGTGAGCATGAGATTAAATAATACGGGAAAGTTTGGCTGGAGTTTGTTTGTTTTTTTCTTTGTCTCCCCAGGATAAGCCACTGGCTGTGGAAAATAAACTAAATACACTCAATCCCAAAGGTGCTTTTTCAGAACTAAAGAAGCTTCTTGGATGAGAAGTGAAACATCTTTAAGGAAAAACAAAGTCCAGTTGCCTTTTGAAAAAGCACCTTTGGGACAACCATAACCTGGATAACTGAGAATCTCCCTAGACATTAAGTCCACCCAGATTGTGGGGTGAAATCTTCTAGGACACTCTTACATAACTCGTATCTCCAGGTGGAATGAATCACTACAGAGAAATTGGTGTTGGCATTTGATTTTAATTTTCTATGTGCTCAAAACATGCCCAAATTAACTTTTTCTGAGTATTAATCTCCATTCCGTATAGCTTTCCCCTGTTCCTTTGATTACCTATTTCTCTTGAAGTCTCATTCTTTTCTTTAAGTCTAACCCTTGTTTGGGTGAGGTACAACTAAGGTGAGGTACAACTAAGTGTGAGGCAGAGTCTCACAAACTCTTCTTAAATTCTTTCATATCCTATTAAGATTGGGTATACATAATTGAGAGAGCCAATTTGGTGTACTGGTTAAAGGCACTAGGTTAAAAACCTGTAAGATTGTGACTTCCAGTTCTGTCTTAGGCCTAAAGTCAGACAGTCACTCTCTCTCAGCCCTAGGGAGCAGGCAATGGCAAACTACTGAAAATATTGCCCAGAAAACTGCAGGACATTGCCAAGAATCAAGACTGTTTTGAAGGCATGTAAATCCTCTTTTGTTTATCCTGTCTTTCCCTCCTTAATTATCTCTTTGAGCTGACTACCAGTCCTACCAGCATGGGGCCTGTTCTTTGTCAAGCATCATCTAGATTGATGCATTTGGACAAATTAAATAACAAAAGAAATTTAGTAGAATTTTGGAATAAAGGCACTTCCTAGCTTCCAGCTCCAACCTTAACTCAAATCACCACTGCTATCTCTTTTTAAAAAGTAGATGGTCACTCCAATTTTGCTAATAATATGTCTTCTTGTTCAAATGCAATTTGAGAGACAGGGCTAAGCAAATATGAAATATAATTTCAGATTTATAAAACATCTAACTCAATCTGATTTATGCATTTTGATGTTTTCATTTGTTGTTGATTTTTTCATATACAGTGTGTCTATGGATGGATGGATGAAAATATTCAGAAACATTAAAACTGTGCATATATTAAGCAAACAGCGTTTCAGGAATGATCCAAAATATCTCTGTTTTGCTGGGTTGTTTAACAGCATGCATACAGATACATCATTAACAAATAATTACAAGAAGGATACATATTTGTTTTTCTTCTACCGTTTATAAGGAAGCAAACTTTGGATAACTACAGGTTTGCTTTTGCTTATTTGGATCTGAAGGCTATTACTTGCTGCAACTAAATCAACAACTGAGGATCATGTTCACACAAGATGCTTCACCAATCCAGTCGATAACTGATTTTTTTTACATTCAGACCAACATGCTGAATCATAAATTAAACATACAGGCTGAGTTTGCACCACCCAATAACTTTAAAAGTGATTGGCTACTTTGAGGCTCAGGGTGTTATGGGTTTTCATGTTTTTATGAAGCAGAAAACAAATATAGCCTGAATATATTCAGTTAGTTGCAATATTTATTAAAATAATTAAAATATATTCAGTTAGTTGCAATATTTAAAAAGAGAGTTCCATATGGGCTACTTTAATAAATGATGAATGAACAAAGATGCTCCAGTGATCTTTAGTAATTCATTGTTGCTGCCTCATGCTGGATGGTTTCCCTTTTAGTTTTAATTCCTGATGACTGCTAGACATCAACTAGACTGACAAATTATCTCAAATCATGCATATCAAATTGTACATGGAATGCCTGCTGTCTGCTTAATAAACAATAATATAGAATCACTTTGAATAACCGAAATTACCTTGATATGAAGACTGAAAGGAAGGAAAATGGAGAAGTAGACAATGTCTTCTACTCAACTAACTGTTGGGTGAAAAAAAATGCTCATAACCTTCAAAGTGCCTGGAAATCCCTCATAGGGAAGCTTCATACAGATTTACAAAGCTCCTCTTTATAAAGGGAAGCTTGCTTGTGCTCACTGACATGAAGATGTTGAGGACAAAATATTGTGTGGGAAGTCCCCATCCCCATCCCAGAAAAATGAAACCTTTTGAGAAATATTACAAAAGGCAAGATAGAATATTTCCCCTAAAAGAGAAATGGGGGAAAAAAACCTTAAGGAAGGCAGAAAGCAGCACCAGTCTGTCTGCCCTGGAGCAGAAACTAAGGAGGCCAGCTTTTAGAAATGCAGATTTGGTAATTCATTTAAGACAGGATATTTCGAAACTCCTTGCAGCAAAGTTTGACAGCTAACAAAGGCAGAATGGTAGAATTAGAAAGCAGCCCCTCATCCAAGATCCAGCATAGGAGGAAAGCCATTAGCTGCCGTAGGAATTGCTCAACACCCTTTCAGAACACAAGCCCCTTCATTGCACCACCCCCAGAACAGCTCAAACTTAAGAACCTATAAAGATCCATCTACTTATTCAACCATTTTGTCAGCTGTCCCTGAATCACATGTGGTTGGTTGTTCTTCTTCATTAATAAAGGGAACCTTTCTTTCCAATCAGCCTCCAGCCTCCATTTTATTTCCAGTGCCTTTCTCACGGCTTGGAACTAGACCTGGATTTTTCTTCCAATAATTGCAATATAGGTAGATGATGGGCTTCTGTTCTTCCTGAATATGAGCCCCTTGTTAGTCTAGCATCTGCTTACAGTTTTCCCTAGAAGTAGGCCCTGACTGAAGTCTGGGAACTGCTGCCAAGAACATTTAATGGCTAGCAATTGCCAATAGATAATATTTTTTTCTGGATTATCTTTCCAAGATAATGATTTTTTTCTGTAGAGATCTGCCTAGGGTGTTTGGAATGAAAAAGGCAACAGAATGTCAAAACAATGGGATAATCTCTCTCTTTCCTATTCTTAGAAGAGCAACCTTTAATTTAATTTAACATATTCATTCCTAAATATGAGAATACAGGCACTGGCTATCCCAAAGTAGCTTAATATTTGGTCTAAGTATCTACCTATTTTCACAGTGATAACAATTCTGGCTGTTGGTGACCTCCAGTGTCTTCAAAGCTCTTTCACCAGTACCAGTACCTGATGTTTTTTTTTCCTTAAAAAAAGCAAACATTATGTAGGATTGAAGCCTTACGCAAAGGGCAGATAAGCTAAGACCCAAATCTCCCATCTGACCACAGTACCAATTCAGACACATTGAGACTCAGTAATGGACCTTCTGTTATTTCAGAATTAACTAATGGTTTATATCCCTAGAAGCTGGAAAAAATAGACTTAAAGGGAAGGAGGGAGGAAGGAGGGAGGGAAGGAAGGAAGGACCTTCCTAATTCTCAATCCCTCTAGTGCAAAATTCCTATTTCATAGTTTTTCCACTTATTTTAGATTTCCCAATATTTTATGTCATCCTTCTGCACACAAAGCAGATGTTCCATGACTGATCTTAAAGTTCTACCTGTAGAGTGAAGGTGATAGATGCCATGGGATGACACCATCTTACCCTGTCAGCTACCTCTGGCAGAGAGTGAACTCTATGGCTTCAAGGCAACCAGCAAAATCAAAGTTTTAAGCCTTTCCAGAAGGCCAGAAGGGTGGGAACAGTTCTCATTCATCTCCAGTTCCAGAATGTTCCAGAGGGCGGGGCCACAACAGAAAGGGCTCTTCTCCTTGACCCAGCCAGGTGGAATTTCTTAACCGACAGAGTCTATTTAGGAAGCTATTAAAACTTGGCTCTAAATGCACATTTAGAGACAGAGACAAGAATGGAAAATATATCTCACTTGGGATGAATCTGGCTGCTCTAGTGTTATAATATGTTACTATTTTGTGGTATGATATTATGACTATGTTGCATTCTTGTTGATAACATTATTAATTGATATGTTCACTAATTTTGATAATTTCTGAAATATTATAAAGTACATTTTGCTGTAAGTTGCTCAAGATTTCTAACAGGAGACAGGAGAGAGAGAGAGACGCATAGAAGCATTTCTAACAAACACACAAATAAATAATAAGTATGGTAGATGGACTGCATGCATTTCCTAATGTTTGATCTTTCTCAGTTGCTGCTGAAATTCAGCAACTGTCTGTTACAATTTGACAGGGAAGTTTGCCATTAAACCTAAAGAGGTGAAACGTCTTTTTAAGATGTTGCAAATACTTTTTAACTGATTTTCTAATGCATAGCAGTTCAGGTTTTTAAAAATTCTGGTATATTTTTTAAAAAAATCTATCTTCCTTCTTTTTCACAAAAGCCAAGCAGAATCTGTGGCCCCAAAAGCTGTCAACCTCAGGTTTTAAACTGCAGACACTAAGAGTGAATATGAATGCCAACATATAAGCAAAAAACTGCTATGGATAAGCAGAGCAAAAACTCAAAGCAGAGTCTAAAATTGGGATGGGCGAGATGGGTGCAATCTGGAATCTGAAGGATGCTTTTAAAAGATATATTTTGAGTTCTGTTTTTTCTTTTCTTCCTTTAATTATCTCCAATCATAGCTCCCTACTCTGAGACCAGGAATCAGCTGCCATGGAAACCTTGCAAATGCCCTCCTTTTTATATGTGTGTGTGTGTGTGTGTGTGTGCGCGCGGGGGGGGGAGTGTAATTATTCCTTAAAACACTGTGCATGAAAATAATTTCCTGGCAGCTATGTAAAAAATATGACTTCATCCTCACTTGTCTCCTCAACCAATCTAGAATTCTTTTAGTGTTTATGTATGTGTGAGTGGCTGCAATATTGAGACTGAAAAGCTTAGGAATAACAGGGAGTAAATATGGATGATCCAAAACAGCACACACCCCCAACTTTTTGGGTACCAGGGACCGGTTCCGTGGAGAAAGGTTTTTCCGCAGATCGGAGGGGGCATGGTTTTGCGTGCTGCCTGCATCCCACAGATGGGGCTTTGCTTGTTTGCATGGATCAGTTGCTGGCATGCCGTGGTCCAGTGCCAGTCCATGGATGGGGGGATTGGAGACCCCTTTGTCAAGGCACCATGGCCATTCTGCTATTGTCCTTTTACCCAAATTCCTTTAGGCATTCAGTTTGCTTCTTCAGACACAGTTCAACAAAGCAATATTTTCACTCTCCCCTCCTCTTTTTCCCCCATCTTGCAGACTCCTATTTCAACTTCCTACCACTCCTTACCCTGCAGGAATGGCAAGAAAGTTTCTGTGTATGTATAAAAGTGAATAAGAATACTGATCTTGTTTATTTTATTTTGAGCCTACTTGATTTTTTTGTTGCTTTTCATACGTTCCATTCCTGATTATATATTTACAGTACAGAATGGTTGCTGGAATTGGGTATGTCTAGTGTAGTGAAAAGAAGAATTAAGGGTGACATGATAGCAACCTATTCTCCAAAGCACCTGAAGGCAGGACAAGAAGCAATGGATGGAAAGCAATCAAGGAGAGAAGCAGCCTAGAACCAAGGAGAAATTTCCTGACAGAACAATTAATCAGTGGAACAACTTGCCTCCAGAAGTTGCAGATGCACCAACATTGGAAGTTTTTAAGAAGAGATTGGACAGCCATTTGTCTGAAATATTAAAGTTTCCTGCCTGAGCAGGGGGTTGGACTAGAAGACCTCCAATGTCCCTTCCAACTGTGTTATTCTGTAAATGAGTAACTTGGTCAATTACACTTATACAGTCAAATGCTTTTCCAAGGTGAGTAGGGGCAGGAACTTGTAAGGCACAGATAGTTTTTGTGCCTTGCCACCAGTATTTCTATCCTCTCTTGGTCCCCAGCATTTTTCTCATTTGTTGATTGGTGGGCTGTAGTGAAACTCTCCAATAAGCATTTTCTAGCAGCTGGGAGCTGTAATGGAATGTGAGAAAGACCTTGGGAAACAGGAGGAAGACTCACAGCCAAGGGAAAGATTGGGTTAGAAGCATCTTAGCCCACAAAAGGAATGTTAGTGTGACAAGTGTACTTAGTTCCTTGGGCTATAAAGATGATGGGGGAGAAATGTACTTTCATATTTGCAAGTTTCTATTCATGTAATCCTACGCAGCCAAGGGAAAGATTGGGTTAGAAGCAGCTTAGCCAACAAAAGGAATGTTAATGTGATGCGTGTACTTAGTTTCTTGGGCTATAAAGATGATGGGGGGAAATGTACTTTCATATTTGCAAATTTCTATTCATGTAATCCTACAATAAAATAGAAATAGTTCATCTGGGCAAGCTTCCTATCTAGACTACCTTGCAAGGCTCACAGGAACATAAGAAGAAAATGCCAGGGAACTTTTGGTACTGCAGAGGTACTGATAAGAAGGGTGAAGTCTGACTTTTCAACACTCTGCAGATATGAGAGATGTACATGTGTGCATCTCTTGTGAACCTTAACTCCATCCCCTGGGCAATCAATGTGACTTACTTTTACTATTGTTGGACTATGTGAATGGAAATTATGCTTTGTTTACAAAACTTTACAAATGTGCAAAAGATGCATTGGCTAAAATCTCTTGTAGTTCATGTACAAAAGTGAGATAAGAATATTGTATATACTATAGACAATCAAATATCAGAAATGGTTATTTCAACTTGTGCAAATAGTTTGCACAAGATGGTTTGCACATCTCAATCCTGAGATTTTGCTTTGGCATATTTGTCTATTACTATTTCTAATCTATTAACAACATAGCTTGCAACTTTTTAAAAAATATCAATATTCTATAAAATATTTGCAAGAAATATATCCAAACAGGCAAAACCCTTAGAATGGATGAGGAATTTTTCAGTGGAAGCAATTCATAAATTCTGTGTGCATCCTGCATACGTGCCTCTTTATTCTCTTGTTGTGCTTGGCTAATTTGACTTTAATCATATCAAATTATATACCATTCATCTAAGATTCTATAAGTACTAATTGCCCAACTTTGACTATTTTTGATCGTTGCAGAGTCCTTGAACTGTCGATTACAGATTTTCCTTTTGGTAAGAGATCACTGAACACAGAAATACAGGATAAAAAGCTCTACCCGTGATACTTAGCTGTTTTAATTCCTGTAAAAAATGGGAAAGGTATGCAAACAGCCAGGGCTACATGTATGATAGCTTAGCCACTTTATACGACAACTTGGTTTGGCAAATGAATAGGACACAGATTTTATCTGACAGCAACGTGAGATATGCTGACAGATTCGGATGTGGAAATGTAATGGGGCAGCTTTTCTCAATCCGTTACTCTACAAATGTTTTAGAACTACAACTCACATCATCCCCAGGTAGTATTAGCAGAGATTGTGCGGACTACAGTCTAACCTTTATTGGTACAGTCTAGCCTGTTTGGAGGGCACCATGTTTGGGAAGTCCTGTGATGTAGCACAGGGAATCCCTGTTTCAGATTCCACGTTTTAGATCCTATGACTGCAGTGAGCTTTGCTGAATTGGTAACTGTAACACCATCCCTCTCAATTGCATCTCCTTCATTTGCAAAACTTTACTGAACTAATCTGTATCTAAAACAGTAAAAGATCAAGAGAAGAGAATATGTGTAGCTCAGGATTGACTCTTGGGTGCTCTCTGGGCTTGCTTAGTTGCAGATATTTCATTGCCTAGGTAACATCCTCAGTGCTATTGAATGTGGGGTTTGCTCAAGGTGTATAAAGTAACTTGCCCTGCCCATGTTAATAATAGAATGGAATGAAATGAAATGAAATGAAATGAGATGGGATGGGATGGGATGGGATAGGACAGCACAGCGCAGCATAAAATAGCAGAGTTGGAAGAGACCTTGGAGGTCTTCTAGTACAACCCCCTGTTCAAGCAGAAAACCCCATACCATTTCAGACAAATGATTGCCCAGTCTCTTCTTAAAAACTTCCAGTGTTGAAGCATTCACAACTTCTGGAGGCAAGTTGTTCCACTGATTAATTGTTCTAACTGTCAGGAAATTTCTTCTTAGTTCTGGTTGGCGGGGTGTAGTTTTCTCCTTGATATTTCCTTGATTTCTGCTTGGTTGACTGGGGTCAATCCCTCTTATCTGCCCGTTGGCTGCTGATAAGGGAATGGAGGGAATTGTTGGTTTTGGGGGGGGATTGCTTCCTCCTGAGCTTAGAATGCTGGGAAACTGTCCAAAATGCTAGGCAATTCCTGGAAGCTTGGCATTCAGACAAATCAGCCATCAACAGACACACAGAAATAAGCCATATTTACACACCATTCTAAAGAATAAAAAAGCTAAGAAGTAAACAAAAAGACCAGAACATATACTCTCCAGCTGCCAATCCCCAAATAGGCAGGGATTAAGAGCAGGCAAACAAGCAGAAAACAATACCCTAAACAAAGAACTACCAAGAAAAGAATACACATTCCAACCTAAACTGACAGGGAAGTTGTTGTATATGAGGGGCTAAACTCCACTATCTATCATTCATACTGATGAAAGTATCTACTTGGGGAATAAAACATTTGCAAGCAAACAACCAAGCTCAGAGAGCACCAAGGATGCCACAGTAAAAACTCAGTATACTCTGTAGCCCAGAGGGGCCTACTTTGTAAGCCACCAGACTCAGTGATCAGCATTAGTCAGAATTTGATGCCTGGAAAAATTTTATTTTTCCACATTTTATTGAACTCTATGCAATTGGCTGGTTTAATAGGCATCATTGAAACTTCAGTTTCTTTGAAATGGCAAGTGTCATGATGCCATCATTCAAATGATACAATTTATAATATGCATCCTCTGATCAATGATGTGATGTCTCTTTTCACCACACATCTACTCATGCCTAGATTCTAACAAATTGCTAAGATATGAACCTAAATGAAAATAAAACTAGCAGGACCAGTAAGGCTGAACAGCAAACCTCCAGATGACCACTAGATGGTAATATAGAAGTACAGGCAGTCCTTGACTTACAACAGTTCATTTAGTGACCAAAGTTACAATGGCACTGAAAAAAAGTGACTTATGGCCATTTTTCACACTTACGACCATTGCAGCATCCCCATGGTCATATGTTTTTCATTCGGATGTTTGACAACTGACTCACATTTATGATGGTTGCAGTATCCCAAAGTCATGTGATCCCCTTTTGCAACCTTCTGACACGCAAAGTCAATGGGGAAGCCAGATTCACTTAACAACCGTGTTATTAATTTAAGAACTTCACTTAAAAAATGTGGTGAGAAAATAGTAAAACGGGGCAAAACTCACTTAACAAATTTCTCACTTAACAACATAAATTTGGGGCTCAATTGTGGTTGTAAGTTGAGGACTACCCTGTTACATGACAAGGCTTATGTCCTACTTTTCCTTCAAAACCACCCATGCAGTCTCTGAGTTGTCTTGTATTGTAGCTCTATATGAGAGTTTGTAAGCACCCCCGAAGTCACCTGCGTGCCCCATGGCTGAGTGATATTTTAAAAGCAGGCTTTCCAATTCCAGACTGATAGGTTCCTCCTATGAGACAATGTCTCTCAACCAGAACTAGATTTGGGTTTAATTTTCATCAAAATTTAACACGGTAGTTATGCTACGCATCAACTTTCTTGCATCAGTGGACCATCAACAGCAGGGGTGTTAAACTCGATTTCATTGAGGGCCACATCAGGGTTGTGTTTGACCTCGGGGACATAGCTGGTGTGGGTGCGGCCAGATCGACGTCATTCGTGTCAGGGGCATTTGTAGCCCGGGTAGGGTTGGGGGGATCCATTGTCTCCAGAGGAAGAAGGCGAGACCAGGGAGAGCACCAAACCCTTGTCTTCCAGAGGAGCCTTGTCATCTCTCCTGCAGCCCTCTGCCAGCGAAAATGGAGCTTGGGAGGAACACAGGCTCCGTTTTTGCTGGCAGAGACAGCATGGGCTGGTCCTTCACTGTTTCCAGGATGGCCCCGTGGGCCAGATATAAGCACCTCTGGCCCACGGGCCTTGAGTTTGACACCCCCGATCTACAGAATGGAAATTGCTGTTCATAGTGTTCATATGGCTGGTTTAAAAGGTTAAGTCACTACAACTGCAATCTTATGCATGTTCCTGTTGAGCTCAGCAGGACCTTTATAGCTTGCATAGCATCAGCATGCTATGACTGATATGTACTTTGCCAATTTGCAAATATAATTATGGCATGGGAAAAGGCTAATTACTTTACTATGGCATGAGCTTTTGGAAGCCGGAACTCATTTTTGTCAGATGCATGAAATGGGTTGATAGGTTTGGCTATAGAGGTGGGAGGTGAGGGGAGTCGTAATCTAACATTTCTAGAGAATGCTGGATTAAAGAAGGCTGAAGGCATCCAACACATTTTCCAAAAATAGGAAGAAATGGGAGGAGGGAAGAGGTGGAAATGTTTTTTATGAAATATAGTCAAAAGTCTAAGAAGCTATTTGGGAATGTTGAATGACAACTTGCTTGCCTTCTTCTGTTTGTTTTTTTCTAAAACAAATAGCAAATTCTTCATAATACTTTCCCCCACTACTATGCTTTGAAACTCCAGCAGCTTATTTAAGCTGACAGGTCTTAACTGGGTTTCATATGCAGTCCGATGTAGGTCAGAACAATGAACTCCTGAAGGCCTGAAATGTAATGTCTATAAAATTGGCATTTCTATCAGCAATGTAGTGGGGATGAAAGGCATAAGCTGCTTTGTTAGAAAAAATTTGCAAAGGTTTGGACAGAAGGAAGAATTTGATTATAAGAACTTTGATATGCAAATCTTCATTAGAAAAAAAGCCAACCTAGAAAAAAACTAAAATGCTTTTGTTCTTACAACCGTCAAACATCTGCCGGAGTATACTGTACCAAGCCATTTGAAGTTGACTACAAACCTTTCCTCCAACTGCTTTTTCATCAAACTGGTGAAAAGCACTTTTTACGGATTTAATTGGAATGAAGAAGGGAAAGGATTGAGTGCAACATTTGCACTGAGTTTGAAATCAGCGAGATCGAGTCTCCACCTGATTGCACAAAAGGTTGGATAGTTGCTCTGATAGGCACTAAAACCGAACTCCTGCCCAGCCATCTGCAGCTCAGCCTGTTCCAATTTCCTTTCAGATTGCGGGACCCTAAAGTCACCGTCTTATACCGCTGCTAAGAATCGGGTAATTTTGTCCAAACATTTAGAAGAGGAGAGGATCTGCCTCTTTTCTAGGCCTCTTTTTATTGTTTCGATTTAAAAATAAAACAAAATACATTCAGACTTTTTTTTTAAGACAGGGAAAACATGCAGAGCACGACTTGCAAAATTATTTCCATCTTTAGTATCCGTTTACTTATTTATTAAATTTAGAAAGCCACCCACCTCAGATACAAGACTTTGGGTGTCTTACAGCAATTAAAAACAATACCAAAATAGAAAACAATGTAAAAAAACACTCCATATTACACAATCTGTAACTAAGGTATAACAAAAAGTCAACTGCAATGAACAACATAAACAGCGGACACAAATACTCCCTATTTTCTTCTCTGTAGCAAAGTAATGTGTTGCATCCGCGTGAGTCTTTTTGCCTTTTCTTAATACAGGTAATCCTCAACTTACGACCACAATTGAGCCCAAAAATTTCTGTTGCTGAGACATTTGTTAAGTGAGTTTTGCCCTACTTTATGGCTTTTTTAGCCATAGCTGTTAAGTGAACTGCTGCAGTTCGTAAGTTAGCGAACACGGTTGTTAAGTGAATCTGGCTTCCCCATTGACTTTGCTTGTCAGAAGCTCACAAAAGGGGATTGCATGACCCTGGGATGCTGCAACGGTCGTAAGTATGAATCAGTAGCCAAGCGTCTGAGTTTTGATCACACGACCATGGGGGTGCTGCAATGGCTGTAAGTGTACAAAAATGGTCATACGTCAATTTTTCAGTGGTGTTGTAACTTTGAATGATCACTAAATGAACTGTTGTAAGTTGAGGACTACCTGTAGAATGTTTGCCTGTGGATATATGCATACATGCACTGAGAAGCGCCAAGCATGGTGCACATGCTCTGCTTGGGGCCACGTGACTCGGATGGAGGGGAGACGCTTAGAGTGGAACTCTTAGCAACAATTCAACCCACTTCTCAGCTGAAGTGAGATCGCATACACTGCATCAGGATTGTGTTTGACCTTGGAGGACTGGGGTGGGCGTGGCCAGGGTGGGCATGGTCACCTTGACATCGCTTCTGTCACGGTGGTGGTGCCTGTGGTGGCCCGAGCGGTCTGCCAGCGAAAACGGACTTCCGAGCTCCATTTTTGGCTGTGACAGCCTCCTGCAACCCTCTGCCAGAGAAAATGGAGCTTGGGAGGGTCACGCGCAGCCCTCCCAAGCTCCATTTTCACTGACAGAGGCACCATGGGCCGGTCCTTCCCTGTTTTCAGGGCAGCTCCCGCGGGGCAGATCTAAGCACCCCGCAGGCCGGATCCGGTCCCCAGGCCTTGAGCTTGACATCCCTGGTATACACAGTTGTACTTTTACTTAGCGGCTGCTTTGTTTAATAACAGAGTTGTGGATTCCAATTGTGGTTGTTAAATGAGAGGTACCTGTAAATGCATATTACACCTCTATTTAAGGAAAGTAAAAAGCTGCAGAAATGGATTGCTGTTAAAATGAACTATTGAAAACAAGTGGCTTTTATCTTCCCGTTGAGAATATTTTCTGGAGACAGGATATCATTTGGAGGCTCTTTTGGCAGCCAGAAGCAATTCCTGGATGAGCAACCAGATGAATACTTCGAGACACTTCCCTGCGTGTTCTGCAGACAAGCCTTCTCCATAATGGCTCCTGCCTGCAGGTTGCCTCTATTCTGCTCTCCATCAAACAATAATGAGCTCAGTGTCTTGCTTTTAAGAGGCATGGCGGTGAATTTTTGATTTCTCCTTTTTATTGTTGAACTATTAAGAGCATCTGAAGGGCTATCCTCTGGCTAGATGAGACAGCCTAGGAACTCTTTACTTCACCAATCATCTATGTTTACTTTCTGTTCAGCTCACCCATATGCCTGAAAAATGACTGTCATCTTTCAGGAAAGACAGAAATAGGGGAAGTTTCTGCCTCTTCCTTAAGACTATGCAAAAAGCTGGAAACAGTGCCACAATAAAACATTTTGCTGTTTGAAGAAAAACGTCAAGTAATGCCTCTCCCAGTAACAACCAATATTTTGAAGCAGTTTGATCTATAATCTGGTAATTTCTCACAGTATATCAGGGCAGGATTCTGGAATGGAAAACCGAAGTATGTTTGAGGATTTGAAATGATCAAACAGAGCCATAGTTTCCCTATGAGAAAGTGAACTAATAAATTAAAATATAATCTCAAAAGTTATTTCACTGTTTTGGGCTACCCATTTGATGGATCACTGACATCAGCCCTTAAGATTTCCTAATAATCAAAGTTAGACCATGACATCACAGTGAGGGTCTGCTCATTTCCATACAGCCAAGAATATAGGAGAATTATCTGCTCCATCCCTGCATCCTGTCCTCCAGAAATGTTGGAGCTAGTGCTTCCATATTTCCCAAACACTGGAAATTCTATTGTATTCTAACACACCTGAATAACAGAATAACAGAGTTGGAAGGGACCTTGGAGGTCTTCTAGTCCAGCCCCCTGCTCAAGCAGAAAACCCTATGACATTTCAGACAAATGGCTGTCCAATATCTTCTTAAATACCTCCAGTGTTGCAGAATTCACAACTTCTGGAGGCAAATCATTCCACTGATTATGGTAATTGTTCTAACTGTCAGGAAAATTCTCCTTATTTTTAGGTTGCTTCTCTCCTTGACCTAGTTCCTATCCATTGTTTCTTGTCCTGCCTTCAAGTGCTTGGGAGAATAGGTTGACCCTCTGTTCTTTTGTGGCAGCCCTTTAAATATTGGGACACTGCTACCATGTCACCCTTAATCTTGCATTGTTTCATTGGTAAGACCTGGAGTAAAGCACCTAGGAAGAATAAATTATAGTTGCAAGTGTATTTCCTGAACAAGGCTGGAAGAGGAGGAATGCTATTATTAAAACACTGATACCAAATACTAAGATACATGACCCAAACATTTTGAAAGTCAACTAGAATATAAGACAGTTTGCTCAGAAATATGTTTTGTGCAATGTAGGTCACATAGAAGACTAGATTGTACTGGCATAAATACTACTGGAGCATCTTATAACCGTAGCCAAAGCTAATGCAAGCATGAAAGGTCAGATGATGGCAAAGAAGAGAAAAACAGAATAACATGCACATTTAAATCTTTTCCTACAGCCAACCTCATTTTCTGAAAGGCCATTCTCTTCCTTCTACAAATGCTTGTGAACATGCACGCATCTACACACATGCATTTTCTTTTCTATACAATTCTGAACTACCAGTCTGCTGTAGTTATATATGACATTTTGGAATGCTGTGTCATTGTATTTGCAGCAAGCCAGATCCTGACCTTTTAGTTATAACAGGGATTCCGATTGAGGGTTTGAATAAATAATGAGCACCAGATATCTCCAAAAAGCAATTAATCTGAAGAACATGTCCAGGCAGAGGGATTGTTTTGGGGTTTTTTTTTCCCTTAGAATTTTCAGGATAAGTGAAGAAAACCCATCCCCATACAACACAATAAAGAAAACAAACATTTATTTTGTCTTAAAATAAGTCACTATTTCTTTGGAAAGCCTTTAAGGAATAAATATTCAAGCAAAAGACCCAAGGAGGTGAGTTTTGCCATATGTAATTCCCAGGTTTGTTAGAGATAATCCATTAGCCTTTGAATTTTCGCCAAGCTGGCTTGATTGCCATAGCAACAATTGTAGCTCTTGTTTATTAAGAAGTACTCCAACCTCAATATTGCTATTGCCATAGTCCTGGTTTTGAACAGGGCAAGTACCAATCCAAATTGATGCTGGAGCAAGCTATAAAGGAAAAGTGCTAGGGGGAGTGGGGTGGGGGTAGAAAAGCTATTAACTAACTATTAACTAACCCTTTCCTTCCTTCCTTCCTTCCTTCCTTCCTTCCTTCCTTCCTTCCTTCCTTCCTTCCTTCCTTCCTTCCTTCCCTCCC
>JANHFL010001719.1:88973-100811 GCA_032468155.1 Oxyrhabdium leporinum | reverse complement strand
TCCTTCCTTCCTTCCTTCCTTCCTTCCTTCCTTCCTTCCTTCCTTCCTTCCTTCCTTCCTTCCTTCCTTCCTCTCTGTACTCTAGTTTTTCTACCTTTCAGGGGCATAAGCCATTAGTTAACTCTCTCCCTCCCTCCTTTGTTTCCCATGACTCTCTCTCTGTGTGTGTGTGTGTGTGTGTTGTGTGTGTGTGTACAATGTGTAAGTGCAAGTACTTGTCATAAATCACTTTTTCCAAAACCGTAGTTAACTTTGAACAACAAAGTGGCCATAAGTCAAGAACTACCTCTACTGCTTGCCCAGACTCTCAATCAGTTTTTGTAGCTTATCTCAAAAGTGTGTGCAGTCCTTGTGCTTATCTCTCCTAAAGAAAGAAAGGAAACTCTGAAATGGTAATGATGATGGTTGTCCAGCCAAAGATCACTTAGAGGCTGGAGACATTCCTGGTAACCCAGAGGCAAACCAGAAATCTCCCTGCCATGGCTTACCTGGAACTAGCTTTGTATTCCGGAAGCATACATCATCCACAGTATACGACAACCTTTATTCTATAGATGAAGGCTCTTAGTGATGTGTTTGAGAACTTAGAATCATGTTGACCTTACAGGCATGGTACCTCTGCTGTTGCCAAGCAATTGCCAATCTCAACGGCGCTGTATCTATGTAGCAGAACTTGGTAGCCTCGGCCTCTCTCCTGAATATTTAGGCCAATTAACTCTGGAGAAGGCCAAATCAACAGTAAGAGAGAGAATCGGGAACACTGATTGTCAAAATGATATCACCAGTGCCCCTGAATTCTATCACCAAATATTTGACAGTCACAAGGTCTTTACTCTGGGGTATCTATACAATATAACCTTAAGCAAATATAAATGGCCTTTTACAGAGCCTGCTTTGAAGCTCTCTCATCGGCTCTACTGCTGGGAAGATTTATTTACAGAGACTTTGCTTCTGTGGATCCATAGAGGTATAAACTCTTACTCATGCATTCACATGTTGTCCTTTCTATGATGCCCCAAGACATGCTTTGATTGACCCAATCATTTCCAAATATGTGTGCTGTCCCGCTCATTCACACACACACACACACACGCACGCACACACATGCACAACTGTGATTTTGTGGATTTATTAACATTTCCCAGCAATTCCCTTCACCAAAACCCCAGAACTGTCCCAATTAAGCTTAGTCACGAGCAGACCAATGCTAGTCCACAGAGCAATGGCCAAAGAGTCCACATGGCACTTGAACGTTTCTTAATAAAAATAAACCCACCAGGAAAACTTAAATCCACAACACAAGAGAGTTCACAAGGCAAAAAAAAGTCCAGAATTTCCAAGGCACAATCTAAGTCAAAGCATGGCATTAACCCAAAGCGAGACAGGAATCACAATGACCGGAAACCCCACAGCTAGGAAACAAACATGTGGCTCCCAGCATTGTGCCTCCATCTGTCTGCTATGCTAAATATTCTGTTTCTGGTGTAGTCCGTCAAGAAGGCTTCTCCTTGTGAGTAATCTTGCTGACCTTCTCTGCTCCTGCCTTTTCTCTGCCCTACGGGTTCTTGGATCAGGCGCAGAAGGCAGTTCCTCTTCCTTATCACTGACCGGCTGCAGCTATATGCTTTTCCCACCTGGAGCCTCAGGATTGTTCTGTTGCAGCTGCGCTTCAGCCAACTTCCTCACAGATTGTTGCTCGGAGCCATCAATCAACTCAGCTCCTGACATGCCAGGAGCTGGTTCATGCTCCCCCTGAGCTGACATCTAGAGAGGTATCTGGGGAGGCATCAGGGGCAGTCAACACAATACGAGGGTCACGCAGAAAAATTTTATGTTTATTATTTTTAAGAGATGCTAACCCCAGACTCACATATCAGATAATCAAACATCTTCACCAAATTATATAACTGCGTAAAACTTATAATTAGATATGTTGTTTTATTGTTGTATTATTTTTCCCCTTTCAAATAAATTGTTGCATTAAACTATTTCTATTAACTATACTTTATTCTTTTTATTGTAAAGGCCAGTCGAAGAATGAAGATATTTGATTGGATTTGTGTCTGAGATGAGTCCTGTCTGAGATGGTCCCTTAGCAACCGGGCTATTCGGTAAAATAGTCTTCATCAATGTTTGAAGGTTTGTAAACAAGGCCTGTTCATTGATTACAGAGACAAACAAGACTGGGAAAAAGTTATTGGGAAGAGGTGGGGGCAAAGTTACCAGTACCATTTACATCGTAGCAGTGCATTAAATGAGCAGAGTTTCAACAGCTCGACAGCAATGCAAGTCAAGCACTGGGAAATAGAAACCTATCCCCAATCTACTGCTCCCCCAAATCTCATGATAGAGCTACCCTTAATAATATGATTTTGAGAAAATGACAAGTACAACCTATACAAAATGTGTCAGGGTGGGTTTAATTGCGAGTTAAGCAACCATCATGCACTTTCCCTGAATAAGCCTTTCCAACTCTGCTCCCGACATAACCCCAAGCATCCTCAGTCTTCTACAGTCCTTGCATCTCACATTTTTTTGGGAGAGGAAATGGGTTGGGAACCTTGCAACTTGTGACCTTCTATAGCTTTTAAAATAATAACAGAATAACAGTTGGAAGGGCCCTTGGAGGTCTTTTAGTACAACCCCCTGCTCAGGCAGGAAATCCCATACCATTTCAGACAAATGCTTGTTCGATCTTTTCTTAATAATAAGCATGTTAATCTAGCATTCCAACCAAAAAGTGGCAATAGAGAAAAAAAAGTCAAAATGTTTTTATTGGACTTTTGTAACTACTGTCCTTTTCATGTCTACTCTGAACACAAAAGCAATTCTTACAGAAAAAAATAAAGCACAGAATAGCTACTCTTATATATAAAATGAAGATTCTTAAATTTATTTATGTTTTCCTTTGTTCATTGGGGAGATCCATCCTTTCCGCATAGTATGTGTTATTATTACTTGCAAGTGAATTAATTAATACACTCAATGGAGCAATATCAACCCTGTCGCTCAAGCTGCTTCTTTAAATCTTTACTCTTCCTCTGTTCTAACAGTTCCATAACAATGGCAAGCACAATAGATATTAAAATAAAACATGAGCAGGATTATTGTCTTTCCTACTTTTTTATAGATGCATAAATTGTCTCACTGCAGGTTATAGCACGTAGTCAAACTTCAGTGATCTCAAAAATACAAAGCAAAATCAGACCTGGTTAGTACTACCATGGAAGACCGACAGAAGATATCAGGGCTGCAGACTTTCCTGGAAAATAGGAAAACGTCCATCCTGAAAACGTCCATATTGTTGACTAAGAGTCAAGCTCATCTCCATGGGGATTTTTCACCTTCTCACTCTCCCCCCAGGATTTATTTTAGGTTGTTGGTTTTACTTTAATAAGAATTCTCCTTGTTTTCCATTAGTACTATTCGTTTTATTCTTTGAGATTTGATCTCTATCTGCATTCACCTTGTAATATCCCCTGCTTAAATTTCATCCAATTCTGCTTTGCAGTTGTCCATCTTGTAATGTCATCTCACAGATACGTTTGACACTGAAAACATTGTGGACTTTCAGTCCTCATAAGAAGTTTTTATTTAGCTTTGACAGTGTACCATCAAGAGAAAATTCTTGACAAGCAGAATTTTGAAAACCTTAGTAATGTAAAGCATAGGAGAGGTGAACCCCGCCCCCAGGACTGTCATAATATGGCTTTTTAAAAGGCTTTTTATTTTAAAAAATGTCCTTATATCAGATCAACAGCATTTTCAACTGAAATGCGTGTAGATAACATGGGATTTCCCTTAGAGATATTACTCTTTTTTTTTCCAGTTGCAGAGGTATAGCCTTGTTAGCCTGTTGCAGCAAAACAAAAAAATGAAAATATCTTCAAGTATTTTAACAGACTAACAAACCAGTTTTTTTTCAACCTGGTCCTTTCCATCAAACAATATTTATTCTAACTTCCACTCAAGGGTCAATTTTCATTGATAGTGACCTCCAAATAATTTCTCCAGAGCCCTCTTATACAGTCCTTTTGCAACTATCAATCTGAGTCTGTCATGATGCTCCCATAAGACATTAATATGCCTGAAAGTTATAGCCATTTGTGGCTTCCTCATGCTCTCAAAAAGCTTCAGTTTCCCAAAGGTTGCCCCTTCCTTGGTTCAGCTCAAAAAAGGAGTCTCTAATCTAGTCCAAACTGAACTGGAATATGTTTTAAAACATACAATCTGGATTGTGCAGACTCTTGTAGTTGGGAAAAAATGTGTCCCAGATTACAGAACACACTTCTCCATTTGAAGTTCTGAATTTGAATGTACTATCTGAAGGGTTACATGATTATGGTGGGTTCTTTTTAAGAAAATAAGCATAAAAGTGAGAATATTAGGAAATACAGTGCTGCCCATTAAGAACGAATGTATAGCAGACACTTGAATAAGAGATACATGACTTATCTATTCACATTATTTCTGGCTATGGCAAGGTTTTTTTGTGTATTAAAATTACAGATGCTTCTTTCTCTCTCTTTCTCTCTCTCTCTCAGAGACACACACACAAAATTCTGGCATTGTAGTTCTTTTTTTCTTATCATTACTTTCATAATGACTTTGATATTTGTACATATTCTATACATAAATGCAATCTGTTGTTAAATGCTTGTTCCGTTAGCAAAACAATCAATAATGGTTTTGGTAGCGTTTCTTTCCTGAATCCAACCATACCATAGATTGCTGGTCGGAACTAAGTTATTTAGATTATCCAAGAGTTACAAAATTCTTTGTATTTTAATAAAAGAGGTTGGCAAGTGACTTAACCAAAAAATAAACTTATTTCAATCCCAGACAAAACATCCAGTTCAGAACTGTGGCATCCTTTGAAAGCAACAGCACTATGTGACTAAGGAAGGATTATAAGATGTATTTCTGTTGAATGTAGCTATTGATTGTAAGTGGACAAACTCTTTAGATAGTAAATAGTCATAAAGGAAATACTAGCAGACATTTGGCAAGATCAGTAACAGCTCCAAATTTAAGGAGATTTATAATAAATAAAGCATCAATCTAGAATTGATCCTATCTTATGTATAGTGTATAGTTAACATAGTGCCCTCTAGATGTCATGGACAGTCTGCTCATTCAAAGCATACAATATTGGAAAAGACTATAATATATTAACCTGAAAAGTTCGGGTTCCAAAATTTAATTTTCTAGCTGATAGGGGAAATGAATTGTTTAAACAATTTCAACATAAACATCGTCATTTTGTCTTTCACTTTTTCATTCTTTCCACAACATAATCGGAAGAAGGATTTCCATCTCCCACCCAAATTTTAAGAACAGGACATGACCTTTAGGATGAAATAGGATTAACCCACCACTATTAAAATAGTAAAAGGCACAAGGCTCGCTAAATTGTACAACCCCCTGGAGCATCTCAGAACCCTATAAAAATCCATCCATTCCTAAGCCAAGGCGTCAGCCACCCCAGAAACATTGTTCTGTTACTGAAGTTTCTGGAAACCAAATAAACAGACTTTCTTTCCAATCAGCCTCCATTTTATTTCCAACGTCTTTCTCCCAGACCGGATTTCTCTTCCAACAATGCTATCATATAGCTCCCACTAGCCCAGCCATCTTGACAGATTCCTGGTGCTCAGAAGCTGAGATCCAAACATGCTCTTTTCTGTATCAGCACTATTTAACTCAATATTTTCCTTGGGGGAAAATAAATGAACCGAGACTTTTATAAAAATGCTCCCTATTGCTATACATGACTTGATTTTCAAGTATCTTCCCTTATCTTACCGATGCCAGCAAACAACTGGCTGCAGAAGGTCATTATGTTAATTCCTCATATGATGGCCCACTGGATAGTATTGCCTATCTGACTAATCCAAGAAGAATGAAAAAGCAGGTGTTAGGTGAATGATAACAGCAACTGACAAGATGCTATGAGCATGATCAATTATAGCATGGGTCCCCAACCCCTGGGCCGCAAACCGCAAACCAGGCCATGGCCCATTGGGAACTGAGCTGGCAAAAGCATCAGGCGATTGTGTGAAACTTCATTTGCACATACACGGAATTTAGGTTGCATGTGTGAAAGTATCCCCCCCTCCCCGGTTGCTGAAAGTGCCGAAGCCACTGGTCCCAACATGACTGCTCAATCCTACATTCATTCCATTGTTTATTTTTATTGTGGCCTCTATGACAAAACAGCCCTCTACCTAATGTGTCTGGCAGAACTGAATCTTCAAAAAGCTTTTTGATGGTAGTGTAATATGTAAAAGGCAGCTTGGCATGAACAATGTACATACTCTTTGGTAGAGAAGAGGGCTGGTATGCATTATGACCTTATTGCAGCCTGATACTATTTTCAGCCAAAAAGACTAAAGGTAAAGGATTATGGGAGCTACAGCTTAGAACATTTGACCTAGCTTACCTTTCCATGTCTCAAACAATGTTATCAAGTACTATTCTGGTCTTGGCTACCTCTAGAATGTTATATATGAATCCAATTGAGAAAGACCAATACCTCTTCTCTCTACCTCTTTGCAATTTAGGAATGTTCCAGGATCTAAAGTTTAAAATTTAAATTCAGTTTAAAAGTAGCAGTTGTAGTTTGTGGTTCACCCACTGTGCCTCTTAACAACAGAAATCTACTGTACTTAATCCTCTGTGGGCTACCATAATGGACTTTATGGAGCTGCCCTTGAAGATAGTTCTGATAATTTTAAGCAGAACAATCGGTATGTATGGATATGCGTGCGTGTTTGTGTGTGCATGTTTATGTGTCTCTGCTGTCATCTGCCAACTGCAGGGGCTTTTCCGTGGTGGGCCCTAGAATTCTGTAGAGCATCCTCCTGCAATGATTCTATTATCGTACTGTAATGCAAGAAGATGAAGACGACTTTGTGTTCTGCCATGCTGTTTTACATTATTGCTGTTTGGATTTTTCATTTAATTTATATAATTCTACTTTGAATTAGGGAATTCTGAATTTTTATCTTAATTTGCTAATTGTTTCATGTATTCACTAATAAGCCATTCCCGCTAGGATGGAGAAATTCTCCCTTTTCTCTGTGGTTTTAAGCTCTCTTCCCAAAGTGCCATGGACATATTTTGGTTGAGTGAGGAATAATGTTGAAAGTTCCATCACGCTCCTTTGCAACAAACAAAATTGTTTTTTTTAATGTTCTGGGATGATCTGTCCACAAACTAAAACATGTATCACTGGTTCATATTTGCAGCAACAAAGGATGGTAACTGATTCTATGAATAAAATTCTTCAGTTATACAAGATTTCTACTCCCCTATTTCATCTGTTTGTAAGAAGAGCTGGTGGGTATTAAAGGACTTCCTTTTTTTTAGATAAAAATGTTCCCTTGTATGACAAACGTATCTTCCAATTTATCTTAAAATTTTGAACATGCCACACAATCTATTATTTTTATTGTATTATATCTTGACATATTGACTTGCAGTCCGTACAGTACTTGGGTGCAATTCATAAATACAGTGAAATTAAGCATAAACTTGCTGAGAGTCACCTGGCTTTGTAAAATGTGGCTTTGTAAATATTTGGGAAAATCTTTATAAGGCCTCCTTCCAGCTTTGGTGACTAGTTTTGCATATTATACAAAGCTATGGGTTGTGTATCATTGTTTACTGATAATTACAAGTGGCTGGATTCTCACAAATCTTATCTCAGCATGGGATCACAAACAACTTTGTGCTACTGCAAAGCAGGGCACTGGATATACAGGCAAGCCAGATGTTAAAAATCTCTGTCATTTTGTTTTCTGTGTGAAGGGTAATAATTGCTGCATTTCAGTCAGAAGCAAAGATATTCCATCAGAACTCCTCTGCATGGCTGGTGGAGTGCCAGACCAACCGTGAAGTGTCAACCCAGGAACTTGCTAGCTGGATCTCCTGGGGTGCAGCAGCTTCACAGCCAACGGGGGTGGTAAGTCACAGCTGACGTGGTGTTCTGCTTCTGGAGGTTCTACTCTGGCTTCCACCCACAGCAGTTTCAAAGACACAGATGCCAAAGTGACAATTCCCAGAGATGAACAATTTTATTCTGTCCCCACTCCTGACCTGCTAGCCAAGATCTTTAGCTCAGATAGATTCAGTGTGGCTTAGATTAGCAGTTCTCTCAGTTCTCAAATAAATATTTTAAGATTACTCAGTTTTAAGCTGTATCTGTATAATACAATAGATAAATACAACCCACATAAATCAAAGCTCCACATTTTTAACAATGTAAAGGGGTTTGAAACTGCATAGAGCACCCTGAGTTGGTGATGGGTTGGATGGCCCTAGAAACCTAAATTAGAAACAAATAAATGATAGTTACAGTTATTAGTTACAGGAGTTCAAATTCAAGCAATTTGGACACTCTGCTAAATTTTGGTTTGTATAAAGTATTGATAGCTAAATAAGACACAATAAGTCTGGTTTCATACTTCATGCAAAGATATAGCCCAGGGCTGGCTTCCCATGACCATAGTCAAATAAGCCATATTACGATGTAGCATAATCAGAGGTGGTATTCTGCTGGTTCAGACCGGTTCTAGCGAACTGGTATCTCTGGAGAGCAGTTGGCCTGCCCACCTGCCCCTGTCCTTTCCTGTCCTATATCAGCTCAGCTGATTTGCACACCTCAGCTGTTTTACTCACCAGAAGTAACATAGAAGGTAAGTTTTTAAGCTGTTTTTTTTTTTAATGCTGCGCACGCACGCTAAGAGCGCGAAGCGCACACTCGCCGAAATGGTTGTGAAACCGGTTGCAAGCCACCACTGAGCATAATTTGTGAATCTGGCCTATAAAATTAATTTTATTAGCATTTTTTTACAGCTTTTCTTATAGGAACAAAACTGGGCTTACCAATAAGATATAGGAGAAATATTTTTTCCTATGCAAATAAAGTTGCAACTTTAGTTTTCAAAACCGCAAGATGGTGGTTGTGGCATTACAATCGAAACCATGGCCCTTTGCACTTGCATGTGACTTTAGCACACATACAAAAGGGTCAAGACTTGAATTGTGATACCACAACTGCCGATTTTCAACTTCTTGTTGACCACGCATCCTAATAATGAACTTACAACTAGATTTATAAACAGGGGGAAAATGTGCTTTGAAAAAATGTTCCAGATCTACTCCTACCTACACCAAAACCTGCTAGACAGGGGTCCGCAACCAGGGGTGTGTGAGACGATATTCCAGGGGGTGTGAAAACTTGGATTTAGAAGTTTCAAAACTATAGTGTATACGCATAATTATATGCATATAACTATTTACTTTTGTAAGGGGTGCGAGAATATATCAGTGCTAGACATTTAGCAATAGCACTTAGACTTATATAACGCTTCACAGTGGTCTCATTGAAACATTGTCAAACATTTCAAGTGTGAAAATGCTGCAGTTAAAAAACGTAAAACAAGAGAGAGCAGTTTAAACTACAATACTTCCCTCCAGAACACTTTACATGGAGCTGTACAGTATTAGCCAAGTCTAAACGAAGAAACCATCTTATCGTGACTCATACTTTCCAATCACCATAATCCATCAAGGAGTCTTAGACTACAGAGTTTTCTTCTCCCTGACATCATTTGTGCCGTAATTTATGTACCTGCCTTTCAAATAACAAATGTACTTTAAACAAGGCTAACAGCAGAGAAACCAAAAAAGCTGCTGTTATATATTTGACAGAAAGTGCAAATAAGACGTGATTAGGAAGCAGAAAGTCAGGGGGTAGTAGAAGTGGGGGGTGATAAAAATTCTCCTTTGTTTGTGGATGTCTAAACTTACTGTTAGGCTACTAGTAGATACAGTAATAAAAAATAAGCCACTAGTAACTTGAGAGTTAAGCTATTATAATAAAGTGGAGGGCAGAATAACTTATCAAGATAATGAAAGCGGTTCTGAACCTTTTAAAACCAGAAGTCTGCTTAGACATTTCAAATTGTGGATGGCCAAAGCTATTTTTGGATGACATTAATTTAAAACATATTTAGTTGTAAAATCTCCAGAAGTATGTTACTTTTCTATTCCATTCCTCTCCCCCACTTTAAAAAAAAAAAAAATCTCCCCTACCTTCCCCCCCAAATTCACTGAGCTATTCATTATTCTTTTTGGGATGTTTTCTAAACATTGCTTTTACTTCTGCAAATCTTCTGAGTCAATGATACATCTTGACTGCATGAGAGTTTTAAAATGAACAAACACATTTGGTATCGGTCTGCAGTTGCTGTTATCTGGTGCTGAGGCACCATTTCGCAGACCTCCAAGCCTGCATAGCCTGGGTGTCCAAAACTGGTAGGGGAAAATCTGGAGACCAAGAGGATGGAAATGCTTATTTTACAGAATACAAGTTTGACTATTCTTGACTCCATAACTTGGCATACGTTAAAGGAGTTTTCCTCCATAAAATAATGGAAATTGGTCAATGTTTCTCAACCTTGGCAGATGTGTGGACTTCAACTCCCAGAAGCAAAACTGGCTGGGGAATCCTGGAAGTTGAAGTCCACTCATCTGAAAGTTGCCAAGGTTCAGAAACATTGCCATGGGTTATTGCTGGCAGTTATCAACACTTGGGGCCTGTAATGAAAAGTTTCAAAGCTTTCCACTTTTTCTTGTAACAGCATCAGAGTAATAGGACAGCCTCATGGTTTTTGCCTCTGTAGGATGCAGAGATTAATATAGCTCAAGTCTGTCCTAAATATGTCCTTGCTGTCACAGCAAGTCCTGGGACGCTAAATCATTTGGGATTACCATTTCAGAAGTCCATATGTGCATAACATTATACAACCGAGCCGTGTTTAGAGCAAATCAGTTTATCCACTCTATATTTTAAAGGCATTTATTACCCAGCTTAAGGCATATAAATAATGGTCGGACTGCCAGCGTTAATAACTATTTCAGGAAAGTTTAAGCCAAAAGTATGCTTTTGTGATGGATTCACCTCCTGAGCATTTTTTTTCTTCTTCTTCTTATCCTCTCACTATAAGATAGTTTTGTTTGGCAAAAGAAAAAAAGGCTGCTTCAAAAAAAATGCATTTGTGTTCATCATAAATAAAACAACATAAAACTATAGAACTTTTTAATTTTTTTCATGTAACTTTCATGTATTGTCTTACTCTTGTTATAGATATTTCCATTCCTTCCTGTCTTCGAGAGAAAAACATACATTCAAAAAATCTCCAGAAATGTTCAAGTAAGCATCCTTATCTATTTTTAGAAAGCATAGAAAAGGATTAGCCAGAAGGGTCACTGAGCCAGTACTCAGCAAACTATTAAAGCGAGAATCTTCTAAATTTGAAAGAAACCACACATTGCACATATACAGTTTTTAGATTGCCTGCAGATAATGAGCACACACATTGGAACAAATACAGAGCTGGCTTAGATTAAAAAAAGCCCCATCTAATAAACCAATAAAATCCTGACATACAAGCGATACATATATCCTTCACAACCTTTCCATCTTTCCTTCCATCAGTGGTTTCATTCTTTAATTTTATTTCATTGAAACTTAAAAAAAAAGATAAAAAGTAATACAAACTAATGTAAAGAAGAAGAAAAAAAAGAAAAAAAAGAGAAACCAAAAAGTGCAAGAAAAGAAAAAAATAATAGAATAGAAAGCAAAAAGATACAAAGAAGTGGCTTCCAATATTCATCACAGCAGTTATAAATACTATTACATTTTAACCTCAGTCTCTAAAGTTATACCATAATATCTTCTTTCTTTTTTTTTCAATAAGTTTTTTTTATTTTCCAAAACCATTCTTTCATTACACGATGTGTCAGACTGGGTACAAACACTTAACAGAT
>JANHFL010001719.1:51811-71919 GCA_032468155.1 Oxyrhabdium leporinum | reverse complement strand
TGAAGGGCTTTAAAGGTGACAACCAGCACCTTGAATTGCACCCGGAAGCAAATCAGCAACCAATGCAGCTCCTGCAGCAGGAGAGGTGATACATGTTCACACCGGGGTTTGCACAAAACCATGTGGGCTGCTGCATTTTGCACCAACTGGAGCTTCCGGATGCTCTTCAAGGGAAGCCCTATGTACAGCGTATTGAAATAGTCAAGATGGGAAGTGACTAGGGCATGAGTGACTGTGAGTAGGGACCGTTGGTCCAGGAAAGGGCGTAACTGGTGCACAATCCGCAGTTGCACAAAGGCCCTCCTGGCCACGACTGCCACCTGCTCTTCTTTAGATATATTCCCCTCACTTTGGGAATAAGGTAACTTTCCTGCTTCTGCTTCTTCTTGGAAATTGAAAGCTTGCAACTATTGTACAAATCTTTGGTTGACCTCAACATGGTACCTTTGATAGTTGAAGCAAGAGAGAATCCCCAGCTCCAAAAAGCTTTCCAAAGTAAAGTAGATGGAAAAGGACAAGGCATATACAGGTACCTGTAGTCCTCAATGGAAATTCTGGCCTCAGTTGTAGTTGTAAATCAAGGACTACCTATACCTGTAATTCATGATACCCAAATGCAACACAAACTTTTTGATTTTGAAATGCCAAATTTGAGTTCATTTTCCATAATGTCTTCTTTTCTATGTCACAATGCTCTAGATAGTTTAACTTTTTTTTAGCTGGGCTTAGGCAGCTAGGGATGAAGCCAAATCAAGCCAAAACAAATTATTCCCCTTTGTTCCAGTGGGAAAGTTAACTATAGATGTAATCTGTATCTAACAGTGAGTTACTGTATGTGTAATGTCCTCGGTTGACCACTGATTTATTAAACCAGAAACATTTAATTAAACTGAAAATGAACGTTGCTCCATTTTGGTTGGGTATTTTTATTTGCTAGATCAAGCACAAATTCTGTCATCTTGAAATACAGGCTACACTGGCTACTGTATATCCTGCTAAGAATTGTACCTCGAAATAATGGGTTGGGCCATAGCAAAAATCTAAAAAGAAGCACAGCCTCCACCCCAAACCCTGAGCACAGTATTCATTATTCTCAAATTTTTAATATCATGTATGAAAGGCACATTCTTCTTAATCATTAAGATGCCAATTGCCACATTCAACGACTTAATTCCTTCCCATAAAATCCAAACAAAAACAAACCAATTTCAGACTTCCAACAAGTATAAGCCAAAGGGTTCTGTTGATGTTACACTGCTGATATCCAATTTATCATCATCTGGAGTTTATGGGAACTTGAAGGACCAGAACTTGATAAAGAGGCCGCTATGATCAGTGTCGGAAGACAGCCCAGGGAATGCTCTTATGTAAGAACTTGATGGCATTAGGATCTCTGATGTAATGGAAAATCAGAGACGATGGGAAAATGTACTTTAAAACATTGGGACATGAGTGAATATGATCAGTAGTCCAGGAGAGTTATGAAGGAGTAACATTTGTTCTTGGCTTAAAAAATCATTTCAGAACCAGCTCAGTAAAACCAAAACCAAAACCACTAAATATATTGGATTTGATTCTCATTTCCCAACTCAGAAAGTTATAGGATTGAGCCCATTTGAGCACCTCACTCCAGCATTGTCTCATTTCCAATGTGAAATAAATGCTGGAACATTCAAAGTTGCTTTTCAGTCTGAAATCCCCCTGGGATATGTGGGTAATGAGAATTTTCCAAACTCAGGCCAACATTGCTACCCTGTCATATTTTCCAGAGGCAGTAATATTTATGGTGTCTGGATAAACTACAGACAGAGGATAGAGGAAAACTTAGAGGACTCTTTGGACCATTAAGTACATCGGTATTTAAGTAGTAAAAAGAGGTACATGATGAGGATCTTATGTTGCAGCACCTGCAATGATTAATCAGACCATAACTGGGGGAAAAAGGATAAGAGTGGCCATATGACCCAAGATTCATACAAATATAGTTATGATGTTTGTGAACCAAATGGAAAAGCAAAGTAAGAACTGGTAAAGGAAAAACAAAGTCCAGTTGCCTTTTGAAAAAAACATCTTTGGGACAAGATTATGAGTAGTTACACCATTTCTTCTGCAACTTTTTTAGCAACTGAGATCAACCCAATGGATCTTCAGCCCAAAATTCCTTTCAGAAGTAGAGGCAGCCTACTGATGATAAGCACGATAAATTCTCCTTGAATTTTGACATAATCTAAAGCTTGATTCTCACAGGCAGAGGGAACTATTTCAGGTTTAATTCTACAAAAAACAGTGACAAGTTAATAGAAACAGTTTGGATGGCCAATTTAGTCATACACTAATCAAATGTAGTAAGCCACATCTCATCAAATGGTGGCAGCTGGTGAAAAACATGGCTCTTAGGAAAGACATCTGGGGAATAATGATATGCTGTCCCTAGATGGTGTCATACTCTGTATTGAATTATTATTTTTATTAAATTCATTCTGTAATCCACTCAGAATCTCCATAAATAGAGTAGCAGAAAATGTGTAACAATAAATAAACTGTAATAGTAAATGTGTCTGACCATTAAATACTTAATCCAGTTGAACTGAATTAGAATAGTAGGTATGTAGATTAAAGTCAGCTCGCTCACTCTCTTCTTTCAGCCCTAGGAAGAGGGCAATAGCAAAGCTCTTCTGAAAAATGTTGCCAAGAAAACAAAAAATTGACAAGTAAAAAACAGTCACAAAATATTTATGTGGTGCTGCCAAGAAAGCTCCATTGATATATCCATGAAAATACCAAACAGTGATTTTTAATAACATACATAGTTTAGCTGTATTAGCATTCCCAAGTGATGTTCTCCCATAATTCACAGAGCTATAAATTATGGGATGTGAACTCCAGTAGAACTCTCCCATTAGTTCTTTCAAATCATGGTGTTTGGCTCCCTTTCTTATGTTATTGGGAACTATTCGTTCTGCAATTTCCTGGATTATACAATATCTGAGTCTGGATTCCTTCATCCAGAATCAATTTACTGTGGCCCAATTCTCTACTGCAGTGTTTTACCACTGTAGTACTAGTATACACAACATTTTGCCATATTGGTCTATAGTAGTAGTACTACTTGGAGAAAGGAAAGGAAAAGAAATACAAAACCAATAAACTGATGCATGATTTTTTTATACGGCTGCTGCACTATAAAGCAGTGGTGCTATCTACCTGAAGTTGTCTACATTTAGCTAAGATCAGAATCCTCTTGGGAAATATACAGCATAGAAGGAATCTGTGGTAAGATGAGTCTTTTTTGGAGACTATAAGCAATGGTGCTTCTAGGCTAGGTTGCTCTAGATCAGAGCTTCTCCTGGTGACCATATAGTAGATTCTAGAACTGGAGCACAAAAGCCCAGAGAACTATTAGACAGCAACAAGAATTAGGAGTTGTATTTGTGTAATTCAGATATGGTAACCCACCAGGCCGCATTCTTTACCTTTGCTTGTATGGAGAAGAGAGATAGGGGTAAGCAAAATAGAGGGAAGAAGAGGCATAATTGCCCTTGGGGACTCTCTCTCTCTCTCTGAGACTTTCTGGAGAACTCTACCCATGCCATGACTCCCACAGACAGCACATTCTCAGAAGAGGACAATGACCCTGGAGGCCTCAAAAACTATTAAACCTACAAAATTAATAAAAGGTCTGAAGATCTAACTCCAATAGCCTAGCACTTCACTCTCAGGTTCACAAAGAAGCAGTGAAGTAGACTGTTGCCTCTATAGAGCTGTTTCACACAATCTGGAAATATACTTTTAATCTTTCTATATATTGCTGTGGTTCTGCTTTAGGCCTGCATCCTGAGCAAAGCTAATTTGCATGAACTGGGTTGGAGGCTTAAGATCTTTAGAGGAAAAAAAATCCCTCAGAAACAGCCCAATACAGAAATAGAGTTTTTATATCTCTGAAACCAGCTACCTTGTAACATTGCCTGCCAAAGACTTAAAACTGGGATGTAACATTCATTTTACTTTTCCTCATTCTTACCAGATCTTTGCCTTAATGATCTTGCTTAGCTTGACTTCTTCAATGGTTTCTCAAGTAGATCTTTATTTGACCTATTAAGTGCAAGTAAATGTTATGAGAGGAATCCAGGACTGGAGGACCACTGTTTTGACAGTTCTACTGAGCTATTTGTCTCATTCAACCCAATAAACTTGAAAATGTCTTGAAGCATCTGGATTAGCCAAGTCTAATAGTACAAAACCAAGTTGGTGGTGGTTAAGGCACCAGGCAGTAGTGGGAGGCTGTGAGCACTAGTCTCACCTTAGGCACAAAGCCAGTTGAGTGACTTTGAGCCAGTCAATCCCCTGTCAGCTCTAGGAAGAAGGCAGCAATGGCAAACCACTTCTGAAATCTTGCCAAGAATACTGCAAAGATGAGTTCAGGCAATCACCAGGAATCAATATTGACTGAAAGGCACAAATAAATAAAATATACAGTAAATAGAAGCAACTTGAAATTGAAGACCAACAAAACTATGCAAGTATAGATAAATCCTGCAGTGTCCTTTAATCCCGTTGGCTTTAGAGAAAGGCAAGATTATGTTTCAGATTTAAGATCACTCTGTCTCTGGCCCACAGAAACTATCTTGCTGGCAGATAATTTCCTTGGTTGGTTGGTTTGTTTTTAAAGGAGGAAGTGTTGGCATATGGTCCAGTGTCAATTCGATTTTTTTCTTCCTTCCAACAGCAATAACTGCATTTCCTGGATCATAATGAAATCCAGATTTCATCTTTCACTCATGCCTGCAAGTTAATTACAATGTTACTGCGATTGTGTCATGATAAAAAGATAAGATTTTTTTAAAAAAAGTATTAAATTGAAAGCAACCATAAAGACATATCAGAAAATATTCCCAATGAACAGGCTGCTATTTTTAGGCAAAGTTTCTTGTTGCTAGCTTTTCTCTTGAGAATATTTTGTGTACTTTGCTATTGCCTAGGATTTTCCATTTAAAAATATGACAGTAATTTCAGTAAAGTACATTTAATCCAACTGATAGCGCATACAGACAGTGGCGCAATGGGGCTGGGACAGAGGCTTGACGCACATCCTAAGGAGGACCAAAGGCATCTCTAGGAGAACTGCAGATAATAGGAAAACAGCAAGCAGTCTTTAGCAGTGAAAACTTGGCTGATATGGTGTAGCATTCAGACTTTTGCAAGACTCTGAAAATTTGGGGTACACAATCATTCATTTGAGCCACCTTCCTGTTTTCTTCTCAATACCTCCTCTATTTAAATCACTGGCTGCATGTGTACAAGTGGACAAGAGGTGCAAAATACTAAAAATACCTTTTGAATTATATTCTAACTTTTAAATGTTGCTGCGTTGAATAAGAATTATTGATCCATCTGATCATATTTAGGTCCATATTTAGATGGGAAGACTTCTTTTTGGAACCCGACAATTGCCCTATTACCCACCCCCTAAAATGACCCCCGAGTCTTTGTTTCTTCGTATCAGTATTTGTTTCTTCGTACTATAAAAATACATTTTCTGACTGTGTTAAGTGTGTGTATGTGGCAACAGTTGCCCACAGATGTTGCTAGCATTTGTAAAAGATGCTATTTTTTTACTAAAACAAATGATGTTGCTCCTCAAGTAAATGTGTAGTATCCTAGCAGTCAAAAACAAAATTCACTTGATTCTTGTACTCATGATAGAACGATGTGATATGCAAAAATTGCACATAGCCAGAATGCAATTTTAATTAGAGTAGGAATTTTTTTAAACTTGTTTTTCTTCTAACCTAAAATGTGAACTGATGAGAAAAGTGGGAAGATGAGGAATGAGAGTAGTATATTTCATTGCTTAAGCAATTAACACATGTGACCTTTTACTGAAAACGCACCCTCTAAGACCATTACACACGGAATCTAAAATTACCCAAATACATCACTACATAGGATTCTGTTTGAATATAGTGTGCAGCTGTTGGGCAAGAAATGAGGTTTTGTCATTTCATAGTGGATGCTAATGCAAAGAAATCCCAAACTATTTGCAAATGGGCTACTGCTCAGATTTTGGTGGCAAAGCCAAAAAACTATTTCATGCTAGGACTTTTATTGTCTTTCTTATTCCAAAAAGATCTTAAAGCAATGTCTGTCTGTCTGTCCAAAAGGGTATTGCAGAGCATACAAGAACACAAAGTACTTCTGATATGAAATGTCTACTTGTATTTGCTATGATATTTCCACCCTTCATTCTTTGCTATATTCTCTGTCTCCTTCTATTACTATTTGCCCAGAAAGCAGAAACCAAAGGAAGAAGAAAATAACAGAGCCGAAGTATATAGACTAATCCATCACCATCATGGCACCATTTAAAGCTGATAAATGGAAACAAACTAAAGGGAACATCTATTTATCACAACTGAATAGCCAGGACTAATCAACATGGTGTTTTTTTTCCTTGAGAAAGCAAATTATTCCTTCTTTCTCTCATCTTCCTTTTTACCATGTATTTTGTGCCATGTGAATCTGTAGAACATGTTCCAATGAAATGGTTAAAAATGATCATGCTCTGGTTGGTTTTTCTTTGTCTATAATCTAACACTCTAAATAAAAGTGTATATGATCGTAACGTCTATTGTAAACTCTTTAAAGCAGCCACCTCTCTTCCCAGGATCATGTGGCAACTCTAGAGGGTAGCCATGTGACTCTGGGAAAAGACTCCACTGCTTTAAATAGTTGCATACAGGTGCTGCGTTCATGCTCCTATTCTCCCCAAAGCATTTTGCCAACTAATTTCCAAAGAACTGCACAGCTCTACGGTACTTAATGCATCCAACTGAGACAGGCTGAGATTGGAAAATAAAATAAGCTTTAGCAAATGAAAAAGAAATGATTTAGCATTTATTTCATCTGTCTCGGGTGTCATAGCAAAGGAAGCTCTCACTTTGTGTCATACAATGTACCAGAGATAAATATATGGAGAAGAGCTCCACTAACTTTAAAGCAGGGACTGAGATTTTGTTGTTAATTCTGATAGGGAGCACATTTTTAATATATTCAGGCTTTGAGAACTGGGTCCATGTGATGATCCCTCATCTTTTGGATCAGGGCTGGAGCACAGCTTTTTTATAAGAATAAATCTGGTGGACTTTACTAAACTTTTGTAAAAGCATAGCTATTGTTGTTTGACAATATTACAGTCACTTTGTTTCCCTATCTGTATTGAATGAATTCCAGGAAATCACACGGACATTTTTCTTGACATCACAGATTAAAAAATAGGTTACTGGATCATAGTTTTACTCTAGGCTAAATTTTATTTATTTGTATCCTGTCTCCATTACTTTTGTTTGTGGGGCTTGTATGTTTTGAAGAAGATGAGACCTATGTCAGAGGTTCAATCATACTGGACATGTGTCAAGGACCACACTAGTTGTTGTAGTTCCTGGACATCTGGTGATAAAGAGGCTGAGCAACCAAGGCCAGCAGTTGAAGGACTATTGGGGTGGGGGGAAATGTTTACCCATCACAAATATGCAAAGAACGCTACTTGCACACCAAATCACCAGCAGTCAACTGGAAAACTCAACTTTACTTCAGTTATTTATAAAAATAATGAAGCTAAAAATAAATAAATATGGTCCATTGTATCTGCAACTTCTTATTCACCTTATAAAAGTAGTTAACAGTCATCGTTATGTGTGTGGTATGAATGCATAATATTTAATCAGCCGCCATTTGGATGATAATTGCTTCTAAACACACAAACATACAGGTCAAAGTTCACAAAGGACAATATTAAGAAGAAGCCTGCTTCAACTGTAGACTGATACCAGCATTTCTAAATAATTCTCTGCTTCAAGTATCAACTATTGAAATGTATTTAAACATGGCATGCTAAAATTTATCACCATTGATAGAGCGCTAAGATGCCTTCACTGGAAATCTCTGTGCCCCCATAGGGAAGAGAGACATCAGCAAAAGGATACATCTTTTCTCCAGCCAAATCCAATCCAGCAGGCAAAGTCAACAGAAGCAAAGGTAATTCAATGCAGATAGTGACCAGTGGACTCTAGAAGCAATTATTTTTTTTAAAAAAAGGCTGAGAAGATCTAGGAATGCTAGGAAAAGGAAAAGAATAAAAAAGCAGATACATCCTGTTTCAGTAGCAATAGCACTTGGACTTATATACCGCTTCACAATGCTTTTACAGCCCTCTCCAAGTGGTTTACAGAGTCAGCATATCAATCTGGGTCCTCATTTTATCCAACCTCAGAAGGATGGAAGGCTGAGTCAGCCTTGAGCCTGGTGAGACTCGAACTACCAAATTGCAGGCAGCCAGCAGTCAGCAGAAGTAGCAGTACTGCACTCTAACCCCTGTGCCACCACAGCTCTTCAATCAGCTTTGGTCACATTTCTGTGCATTAACTATTCTAGCAAAGGTGATGGTAATTGTAGTACAACTGCATCTCCAAAAATAGGGAAAGAGTAGCAATAGCAATAGTACTTAGACTTATATACCGCTTTACAGTGCTTCATAGCCCTGTCTAAGCTGTTTACAGAGTCACCATATTGCCCCCAACAATCTGGGTCCCCATTTTACCAACCTCGGAAGGATGGAAGGCTGAGTCAACCTTAAGCCTGGTGAGATTCAAACTGCCAAAATTGCAGACAGCCGACAGTTAGCAAAAGTAGCCTGCAGTACTGCCCTCTAACCACTGAGACACCAAGGTTCAACTGCCCTCTAACCACTGAGCCACCAAACAGGCTAAAACTACAATCTCAGATGCAACAACCAAGCAAAGTTGAAGTGGCTAGGCATCTCCAATTGTATTATCCATTATTGGGGTTGTCTAACAAGTTCAACTTTGCTTGGTTGATCATTGTTTGAATTGCAAGTTCACTCCCATTTCTACACCAAACTGTAATTTTAAAAAAATAGCAAGACTACAATATATGCATTTTGCATGCATTTTCCTACATTTATGCACACCTTTTTATATATATATTTTGAGTGCATTTAACAAGTATTAATTTTAAAGTTGCTTTTCATAAGGTTAATGTTTTAAACACATTTTCTCTTTATATATGCACTGTTCAATGCTGCACTGAATTACAAAACTTGTGTTTGTTTGGATTACAACATATAACTCTCTTCATATCTTTGTATTAGTTGAAAACTTGCATTGGATCAATTCATATTCCAATAAATTCCCCCCTCCTTTTCTAAAACTGGCAGGAATTACTTCAAAGAAATATATTAGGTTTTGTAAACCCACCATCTTCAGTCTAAGGAAACTGATCATTGGTAGCATTAAGCATTAAGCAATTCCTAAGACAAAGCATGAAGGCCTGTTAATTAGTTTTGAAGACTAAGGACCGCTGCCAAACAAATTGACACTGCCAATGTTCATACTTCAATTATTGTGCAAACCTCTCTGCTGAACTGAACCAGATAGGATTAATCTATTTAGTTTCCCAACGAAGACCAATTAATAAAGAGAAATGAAATTTGGTTCTTCAGAAAAAAATGGAACTTCTTTGAATGTACCCTGGTATTTGCGACATGAGTCACTGGGTTCTGACTTTCTCCATCCCTGCAATTTTCACATTCACAGCTTTAACTGTGTGACAACGGCCATTGTGGCAGGATGCAATTATGAATCAAAGCTATCCAGGTTTGCCAGATATCCTTGGGAACATGCCCAGTCCGCTCCACGCAATACGTGTGGTATGACGGTTGGGATTTGCTGAGATTTTGTCACTCATCAAAATAGTTTTTGAAAGCCTAGGATAATGAGACATAAACATTTGGAGGTTCAATATTCAGTATTGAGCAATGTGCAATTTCCAGTCTGGAGATAATCTGATTCTGGCTTTATTATGATATTGTCATCCAGTGTGCGGTCCAGTTGCTCAGAGCTGAGGAAGCCTTTTATATATTGCGGTATCACACAGCCAAGCCACCTTAGCGGTCGGCGTTGAGGAATGTTAGAAGATGTAAACCAGCAAGAAGCCCATTTCTAAGTTACACACTGAAACCTAACCAATTACATATAAGGAACATATTAAATGGATCTGATATTGAATTAGAATGCAATCAAGTTATTTGTATTCTACAATACTGCTGTAATAGGAAAGCCTTTATTCATTCCAGCATCTTTTCTCAGAATGAATGATTAGACTCTGAGCAGTAATAATTCCAAAGCATTCAAGCTAAGTTTAATTTCTTAAATGAATAAGGCGCTGGAACATGCCTTCTCTCAAAGGATTCCTGTGCTTACAGTGAGCAGAACTGTTCTCAAGTATGCATGATGGACATGCAGTGGAATTTAGAAGGTATGTTATACCGTTTTAAGTTATTTTTAAAATAGTAAAAAAAAAAACCCAAAGAAGAAGAAATGCATATAAAAGTAGTGGGCTACAATTAGATATGGGTTTGTTTATCTGATAACTGGAAGAGATCATAGAAGTATGGAGTCAAAAGGTCAGGAAAGCAGTTATGGTGGATTCAACCTGAATGCCCTGCTAAATTTGGACAATTCCCTCCCCCACCCCAAATAAATCCTGAATTTCTTCCAATAATCAGTCAGTAACAGAGTTTCTCAGAAGAATAACATGCTTTGCTGACAATAAAAAAGACCAAAAGAAAATTTACAACATGTGCAAGAGAGAGCAAGATCAAGGAAAGAAAGTCTTTGCTCTGTAAAACAATACCACCTACTCAACACAATGGATGATATTTATGAAGTAGGTTGCCTGCAATGGGATGGGATGGACTTGAAATGTGTGCAGATTGCAGTCACTAAATTATAATAATCAAGTGCAGCTGCTTCACTCATAACGACTGTGCAGAGCCTCCTCTTTGTAGGAGAGGAACTCTTTGATAAGGACAAACCATATATGGTACATAACTCCTCTTCTTCCTTCTCCTCCTCCTCCTCCACTCCCTTCTTCTTCCTCCTCTTCCTTCCACTCCCCCTCCCCCTCCTCCTCCTCCTTTTTAAGCCTCCTTCTTCTGATATTTCCTCATGATAAATATCTTCTCACTTTAATGCTAGTTGGGTTTTTTGCAAACGTTTCTCTTACTTACCTGCAGGAACTAATAGCAACTCCAAGAGTATTTAAATTTAGAACACAACTTGGGTAAAATATTAAATACTCCTTTCTTCCCTAGCATTGGTTCTGGGTTCAAATTTAGAGGCTTTGGTATTTGCTGCAATTAACAGAGCAAACTGAGGGAAGGGGAGAGATAGAGAGAAAAAGATGCATGAAATAATTTGCAGCTGTTTATGGTTTTTTCTTCTAATACACATGTTTTGTAAGTAGTTTTGTCTAATATATGTACTTTTAGCAAGTCATTTTCTTCACTAAAGTGCATTTTTGGATGTTGTTTTGGAAATGTACACAACTTTCTGTATGTCCCCCCCCCCCCAATAAATGCATTTCTTGTTCTTATCTTTTCCAGGTAGAATCAACATTGGAACATTAGGCAGTATGAAAAGTAATATTTGAATATTTGTGTTTGTCATGTTTATTCAAGAAAATGAAATTAAGTAAGGTCATATTAAAATGTGAACCAAACATATTCCCCGTCTTTCTTTAATTACAGGTTAATCAGCTTGGAAAGTTCTCATAATTGCTATGTAGCATTATTGTGCTACATAATTTTAATGTATGCCAAAGTTTAGGCACAGCAAAGTCTCATTTGGCTCAATGAGAAAAAGAAATAAACTAAAGCTTAATTCCCCATTGAAATCAAGCATTTCATTTTCCTTGAAATGATTAATGGCACCCCTGCTATTCTCCTTTAGCTTTTTTTTAATCCCTGATTTTAATAACAGTATGTTTAGTGTATATGAAGGAACAAATGATCCATTGAAACTATCTGGAAAATAATTCAATATTTCCTTTTCCTCTTCCTCATTAAATATCAAGGAAAGATTTTTCCAAAGAACTGCTGTAGTAGATTCTGAACCCATTCAAGAGAGAGACAGCAAAGATGGATACGAACTGTGATTGAACAATTGTTTGTTTCCTAATTGTTAAGAAGAACTACATTGAACTTTGCTAAAATATAAGAAACTAAGACTTTGTTTTGCTGAAACATGTAAACATTTCACAACTGTATCTGCACTGTTTGCGTTACTTGGATGAGAGAACATTTTGCTAGTCCATACTGCTTTCGCACATGCTCATTGATCTGATCCACTCCGTTTTTGTACTCATGAAAACATTTTTAAATGTTTCCATAGAAGTGCTTTGAAACTACATCCTTTCAAACTCTTTACTGCAAACATTTCTAAACATACCTAGATTGGGACGATTTAAATGATGAAAAGTGGGATAGCAAATTTATAAATTAAATAATAATTATATTGATATGCAGAGGGAATAGACCATAATCTGCCAAGCTGGTCCAATATGTATTGGCAGATGTGTAGATGTGATTGGTGTTAGGTTGGGGTATCCATCATGGCCTGTTCGCCTTGAGAAACCCTTCTGGACACTTCCGATGACATAGCCCACAATTTCATTTACCCATACAAGCCCCTTCAACTCGACAAGCCCCAGTCATAGAAGGAAATGGACTGGTCTCATAGCAAGAAGAACAGATGGCAGGTGGGCCAAGGCAGTCATAGAATGGATCCTACTTGATAAAAAGTATCTACGAAATATATCTAAAACAAGATGGATCAGCAACTTCAGCAAGCATTGCAGGCCCAATTGGCAAAAGAAAGCTCGGGACCTTATTGGTTGGAAACATGTGGAAGAGTCCTTCATCCTGCACTGGATAGACAGTGGTTAAAATAATGATGAATGATGATATTGATATGCATGTCTTCAAATGCTAAATGCATTTGTGCTGGATTGTTTGTTCCTAAAGACAAACCTGGATATAATGTATAAATCACAAAAGACATTTTTGGCAAGGATGATCATCCTCATATACAGTAAATCAATACAATGTAAGGAGCTTGTAATGGATTTTGATACTATGTCAGAGAAAATCTTATTATTCAGATGCAGTGCAATGCCATCTGAAATAGAAGCAAAGGCAGTTTCGACCCAGCTACAGTGCAAAATAAAAATGACATTTGTTTTCCTAAATCTTGGACATGACTTCCAGAACTTTAAGCAAAGAAAAACAACCCTTTCTTTCAATATTGCTCTGTCAAGTCGAAGAATCTCAGTTCCCAAAATACTTTGTAGGCTTTTCACATGAGTTTATTGAAATGTATTTCAAGGAGACTCCAGTGTTACGGACTGAGAAAACCAGTTCAACTTTCAGACCTATTTTTTTGGCTTGCATTGGTTTTCCAGCATTCACTCTACACAAAACACTGTCTGGCAAAAGGCCTTTAAGTAACACAGTCAAATCCTGCCTCTGGAATGCATGCTGTTCTTCCCAAAGCATTGGCAAATCTGCTTGGATCTCATCACCATCATCTCTAAGCGGGATCCCTAGATCACATTTCTCATGATGCACCATGGAAAGGAGTAGAGATAGTGATGAGCAGGCAGTTATGTGGAAAACAGGACAAATTCAGAGTGGAAGAGTTTTCTACTTCACCTTTCATAAATGTATCTGGGTAACCTTCTATCTAACACCATGGAATGCTTTGACCTTCAGCATTACCAATCCTCACCAAACAGGTTGAGACCATAGCCACATTAGCACATCATGCTTAACTTAAGTAGTGCAATATATTAGCACAACAACACACCAGATCATTAACCCACCAATTGGGCTCTGTTTGGACAACATGTTAAGTCAAAAATAAACACACACAACCTCTATTTGAGCCCTGGTGCGATCCTGGAAAGCCATAAAGCCCGCTCTTGCCCTCCCAAGCCTCAGACCAAAGGGGATCAGAATCTTTTGCCAGTTGTGTTTTGTGTATGTTTTAATGTTGTTTGGCCAGATTTCCCACCTTGCTCATCTCCAGAGTCAGTCTGCAGTCAGATAACACTTAAGTTGACTCTTTCCTTCTCCTGCCAGGTCTCTCACTGACCTAGTTAAACACACTGTGGGAATCCAGCCAGGAAAAAAAGGTACTTTGCTTCTATCATTGGAAACTGAGACAGAGTTCCGTGATTAATTGATTAATTATGTGCCATCAAGCTATTTCCAACTTTTAGTGAATACATAAATTTTCTCCACAATGATCAGATCACATGTTAAATCCTACACCTGGTAGATTAACTGAACACCTGCAATCCTTATATGAGATGTTATACCCAATTAAAAAAAATACATTATGGCTTAAGATTAGTGGTCTGATTGCCAGAACAGAAACTGTTGGTTGGTCTGGTCATCTAGAAAGAGTCTGTTGAAAGACCCTATCTATCAGGTTTGTGGAATATGGGTCTTCTTTGTGGCAACCCCTACATGCAACTCCCACCTTGTTAATATTCTATAAGCAAGTCAGCCTGTATTATATCAGTGCAGCCATGGCTCTTTGTAGTTTTGAATGGGAGTGTTTGTCTACATTTAATTTTGGGATTTTATAATTACACATTTCTATTTTCTTTATTTTGCAGTGTGCCACCAGAGACCTCCAGAATTGGACAGGTTACAAACACTGCTAAATACATGAAATAAGTAAATGCAGAACCACAGCACATCTAATGCTTAGCCTAATGTCTTGTGCAAATTCAGCCTTAGAGTGATACTTGGTAAGCTTCCAAGAATCTCCTGGATTACCCTGAAGTCTATTTCAAAATCCTTGCTTTTCTACAAGAGCCTGATATTTGACCATCTTAATACTTGCCAATTTTAATAATTACATGTTGCCGGTATTAGTTTCTATATTTGTGCCCAGTTTCTTTGCAGGCATGCTGTTGCTAGTGGTAACATGTAGCTTCTATAGCAGCATGAAATATTTAATAAGCTGCCAAGTAGGATAGTGATTTTTTAGCATTAATCTTTCCAGCATGTACCCCCCTTCTCCATGGAAGAAAGAATAAGTAAATGAAAATAAAATATGGCTTTTCAGATTGCATTTTGCTGAGAGGTAAGAATACAGATAATTGCAGTATCCTTTGATACATATGTTCTCTATTTACATATATGAAGGAGGTGTAAATTAATATTTCTATCTCAGACACCAGAGAGAGAGGATTGAATTATTGTTTCTAAGTATTCTTAACAGAAAAAAGATTTATATAAACTGGTATCCTTTTAAAAACGATGTAGTTTGCATGAAGTGGTTTAAGTTCCTAAGGATGGGATATAAAAAGTTGTTATTAGAAGTTCTAACTTGGCAGAATTGTATGTGTATACACATTTTTGAGGGCTTGAACAAAGCTACACATCCCCAGGTCTGCTCAGCTCCATTAAACTTTATAAATATCAATAGCACTTAGACTTATATACCCCTTTATAGTGCTTTACAGCCCTCTCTAAGTAGTTTTGACAGAGTCAGCATATTGCCCCAAACAATCCGGGTCCTCATTTTACCAACTTCGGAAGGATGGAAGGCTGAGTCAAGCTTGAGCCTGATGGGATTTGAACTGCCAAATTGCAGGCAGCCGATAGTCAGCAGAAGTGGCCTGCAGTACAGCACTCTAACCACTGCGCCACCGAGGCTGTATAATACTTCTGTTCATTTTTTACGATGCCGTGGGATCTTTGTTATAAATCATTATTCATTATTTTTTTAAATGTCCCATTTAAATTAAATATAGAAAAGATATGTATATGTTGGCAGCCTTGGCAATGTATTTATGCAAGAGGATAGATTCAAGGTGCTGATTCATGTACAACATTTGATTTTGGGCTTACTCAAAACAAACATATGGTACTTATATTAACTTTAAGAATGGCATGTATTGATGAATTGGCCAGTGTTTTAACAGTGCTACTTCTGTAAAACATCTGTTGAAAACTTAGTTTTCAGAGAGAGTAGTTTAAGAAAAGTAACCCAGTGAACTTAAATCAGCCTCAAATTGATAAACAAAATCTCTTGTCATTCCATGATTGATATGAACTGAGTTTCAATGCAAAAACTGTGTGACACAAATGCTAAAACCAACTACTACAACATCCACAACAGGAAGTGAAAGCTAGCTGAATATTACAACCAGCCTTCTCAACCTGATCCTTTTCAGATGTGTTTGAATACAATAACCATCAACCTACGTGAGCAGAGCTATTGCATAAGGGTTGCAGCCCATCACAACTAGGGGGTTTACCTGTCATGCAAATGTCCTGGTACCCCTAAAAATTAAAGAATTGGTCCCTTTTGAATCAAGTGGATATTTTCAAAGATAGAATATTTGGCCTACGTTCTTTTCCCGTTCAGTTTGAAGGAGTTAAACATAAAAGATAGCTGTAAACAAACATAATTACTTGTATGTAGCTTAAACCTTTGTATGTTATAGTAGGAATATGAGTCTCAAAGATTCTGGGAATACAAGTTGGAGAGAACTTAAGAGGAAAGGGATGCTCGCCTTCATGTAAACTCTGTAGGGTGGACTTAATCACGGATTATCTTTGAGACAGCTGAGATGCTTTTGACCTAGACTGTGTTGCAGACAGATAAGAATATTTTAGAAGGGAGTACAGAGTGCAGAGTCAAAACAGCTAGCTTTGCCTTCATGTGCTTCCAATTGTCGCTCCTGTTAACTTTATAAATAAATGTTTGGAGTAAGCAGGGAAGGGCAATAAGACACTCTCAATTCTGTGTAAAATAAAATTAGCAATACGCCGAATCTTTTATAGAATCATAGAATGCAATAGAAGGGACCTTGAAGACCATTCTGTCCAATACTCCTCTTCCCAAGGCAGGAATCCAGCCCTACCGCATTTTTGACAGATGACCATCACCCTATTGAAATACCTCCAAAGTTGATGACTCCACCACTTCCTGAGGCTATACTTTATCATTTACATTGATGCAGCCTTGAATTGCATTTGCTTTTTTACAGCTGAATCATATCGCCACTCCTGCTCAGCTTGTGATCGATGGAGACAACTAGGCTCCTTTTGCATGTACTAGTGCCCACCTTCCTATATTCAGCCTTCAAATTTTTCCTTCCCAAATGTAAGGATTTGCATTTCTTTCTGTTTCCAGCAACAATTGCCGGAAATTTTTCAACGATTCATTTTGGTGGTTTCTGTCCATTTTTCCAATTTGTCAAGATCCTGCTGATGCTTGATGTGATTCTCTGAAATGTTTGCCATTTCTCCTATCTTTGTGTCATTTGCAAGTCTGATCGTCATATTTTCCAAATCCAAGGCATTGAAAAAAATGTTGAACAGCAAGAGAATATCGAATGGAATGTGGAGGTATGCCACTTGACCTTTATTCCAGCTTGATAAAAGCAGTGCTGATGTATACTCTTGTGTAAAATTCTTATCCTACTTGAAAGAAGTCCCACTGAACTTATAGTGTGTATATCTTAAGTACAGGTAGTCCTCAACTTACAACCACAATTGAGCCCAACATTTCCATTGCTAAGCAAGACAGTAGTTAGGTGAATTTTGCCCCATTTTATGACCTTTCTTGCCACAGTTGTTAAGTGAATCTGGCTTCCCTATTAGCTTTAAGAAGATGATTACATGATCCCAGGAAACTGGGGGCTGTCATAAATGCATACCAGTTGCCAAGCATCTGAATTTTGATTACTTGACCAGAGGGATGCTGCAATGATTGTAAGTGTGGAAAAATGGTCATAAGTGACTTTTCTCAGTGCCGTTGTAACTTTGAATGGACATTAAGGAAATGGCTGTAAGTTGAGGATGATCTGTATTATTAATATATTTTCCTAAAAGAAAATGTCAGTTTCACACACAATAATGCTATATTTCATATACATGGCTTTTGTTGCATATGTGATCATTTTAATGTTGTAAGAAATAAATGTTTGACTAATGTTCATCCAGGCATATCTAATGTCGCTGACACAATCTTACTTATCAAAATAAAATCTTCCCAAATTTACTTATTCCTATTACGACTTTTGCAAAATGTTCCTGTGATAAAATCAGAGCAAACACGAGACCAATACAGACAGCTCTGATTCAGAATTCATACTCTAGTTTAAAGGTGAACAGAAATATAGGATTTTTGTCTCATTTACATACAACATCAATCAGAACAAGAAGAATAACATGGTTATAGTACAGAGTCCAGAAGTGGGCAGGGGGCTGCCCATTTCAGTCTCAAGTGTTCCTTAATCAACTGATGGTAACAGAAGAACTCTTTCATAAAGCTATCAAAATTAAGGAATGTTTTGATGTAGAAAAACCACAGGAAGCTATGAGTGATCCCAACAAACATGTTATAAAGATGTGGCTTTGTGACTCTGAGAAGGTCATCACCCTACAGTGACATTTGTTTTATTGTTTTGCCTGATGGGCCAAAGTAACTACTATATATCCAACAGTGTACACAGCCAGTTGTCTTCTCGGTGAACAGTCTTTGAAACTAAAGCATGATTGATGATGATTCTATCCAGATAACAGATTACATGATAAATTATTGCCAACTCATATGGCAGCTAAAAGATTACAGGGTTGAACTCACTCAATAGGCAGGATTTCTGGACACAGGAATTAAATGTAACAAGAGACCAGTTTTCACCAGCATCCCAACTGGTTTGATTTTCAATGATTGTGTGCGTGTGTGTAGGGTTTTTGTTTGTCTGGTAATGTTGGCTATTCATGAGCGACTTTCAGATAATTAAATTCTTACCCTTGGCTTGAAGTGATCATGTTCAGAAACGTTATCACCACTGGAAATGTTCCCACTTATATGAATTTGATTTCAATTGAATCCAGTATCTTGTCATTGATTTTTCTAATTTATTTTGCCCAATAATTTTGTTTTGCCTATCTGTTTCAATTACTTTGTCTTTGCCATTGGCTAAACAGCGCCAATCAAAATAAAGTACTTAAGACTATTTGGAAGACAAGTGATAGGAGCAGTGCTCAGTAATTGGATGGCTACTCATGTGAGTGACAAGTACCCTATGGATGTCAGGTGGGCTGTTTCTTCCTGCATTCCAGTGTTGAAAAATTAAGACCGACTAACCATATAGCAAGAAAGGACTCCTCTTCTGAAAATGCTTCTCTGATGTATCACAATCCTAAAGTGAATTCTGCATAACAAGGACTTTTCCCACACCCCTTTAGTGATTCTAAGCTAGAGTTGACCTTGACTTCTGTGATAATATCATCTTCATAGGGAGAGCTGCTGATTACTGATTGACCCATAATATTTACATGTGGTTAAAGCCATTGCTCAAGGACAAACCACAAATACAAACAGGCTTGTTTACTTGCATTGACAGCGTGGCACAGTTTTACTCTACTGTGATGACAGGATTAGGGGAGGAATTTCCTAATTCTATTGTGTGTCTGGACAACAGATTTCCAGCTAAATAGCACAGAGATAAAAACCAGTGGCCTTCACTCTTCATGCTTCTTCTGTAAACTCTATTAAATGTAGAATGTGTATGTTTCTTTACAGTTTGAAGAGTGGGAAATTCAAAGACAGATTTCAATGGCACTTGTAAAAATGACCTTGGGCTGATTTCCCTCTGCCCCTCCTCTCCAAAAAATTCCCAGGATCTGTATTTCTAAGAGAAATTCATCATTCCATGGACATTTCACATCAGGGAAAAAATTTTTTTTTCTCCCTACTCTTCTGCTGCTTGAAATCAGATTTTCAGAAGATTTTTTCTTCTAACAAGCTTGGCATAGAAGGGTTGCTCTTTAACTGTTATGAAGCTTTCAGCTCCAATTATAGTTAGCATTAGATTTACAGCCCTATTGTCTAAAGAATGAATGAACACTATCTGCCATCATCACAACTCCCTCGTACAGGGAGGAAACTGGTATTATCTTTAATGTGTGGTCAAGCGTATAGAAAGGCTGTAAGAATGAATGATAAATAGCAGCTTTTTTTAACAACACTCTCTTCCAAGTTCTTTTTTCCACCCTAAAATGCAACTCTTCATCATTTTTACTGCTCAATTCTTATGTATATAGGTACGAGACATCTAATAATACTTTTTTTCTTCATACAGTGGTGTGTGTGTGTGTGTGTGTGTGTGTGTGTGAGAGAGAGAGAGAGAGAGAGAGAGAGAGAGAGAGAGAGAGAGAG
>JANHFL010001719.1:0-16000 GCA_032468155.1 Oxyrhabdium leporinum | reverse complement strand
TTTAAGTGTAAACCGCCCCGAGTCCTTGGAATGGGGCGGTATATAAATCTAATAAATTATTATTATTATTATTATATTGATCTCTGGGAGGTATTAGTGATAGTAATCCCTTTCAGAATAGCATCATCAGCATAGCAATGACTTGATGTTTCTTCCTCAAATTTTGAAATCATGCTTATCTTGTAATCCAGCTTTTCTTAATATATATTCAGAATATAGATAAAGAGAAGGCATACAGTCTTGTCTCACTCCTTTGCCAATCTGAAGTCAGTATGTTTTGTCATTTTTTAAGCCAGACTGACTTCTTGTCCTTCGTATAGATTTCTACACCATAATGAAATATTCTGCAATCCTTATTTTCCTGAGGATAGTCCATAGCTTGACATGATAATACAATTAAAAGCTTTTCTATAATCAAAGAAGCTTATATTGACTTCTTTTGGGTATTCCTTGGCTTTTTTTATTGTCATCCGCAATAATAGCAATAGCATTTAGACGTATATACCGCTTCACAGTGCTTTTACAGCCCTCTTTAAGCAGTTTACAGACTCAGCATATCACTCCCAACAATCTGGGTCCTCATTTTACCGACCTCGGAAGAATGGAAGGCTGGGTAAACCTTGAGCCTGGTGAGATTCGATCTGCCAAATTGCAGTCAGTCAGCAGAAGTCGCCTGCAGTACTGCATTCTAACCACTGTGCCACCGGCTTCCGGGTTAACGTCCCGGCGGGATCAACGCAGGGGAACGGAGCTCCGTATCCCCATGTCGACTGTTCTCCGTCGGAGGGCCCCCTGAGGGGCTGAAGTTACCGTGTAGGGGTGACAGATAAGGATGATTACCCTGCAGGTCGTGGAGAGCGGCGGTTCTGCTTGACCCAGGGTCCTTTCCCTTTTCACCGAAGAGGTGGCCAAAATGGCCATCGTGAAGCTGTGACAGCTGAAAGGAACCAAGATTGTGCTGGAGCAGTGAGAGTGGACAGTGACTGGAGCTGGGTGAGACGATTTTCAATTGTGCTTAGGACTTGACCCCCAAAAAAATTAATCCAAAAATGAGGCTCTCTGGAATATCTTTTAGTGGCGATTCAAGAGACTCAGAGCAAACTGACACCCAAACAGGAACTTAATTAAAGCTGTAAAATATAGTATAGAAAGACTTGAATGTAAATTCTATTAGCATGACTTTGAATAGGCATTTTGAAATGCTGGATATGTGATTGTCTATGAGATACTATACTGGAAACTTTGAAGTAATTTGAAAATAATTACCGGCAGAATAGCCTTAAAGTGGATTTTTAATGTTGATTTTTGGTTGGAAGTGCCATCTACTGGATGAATGGATATATGTCATACTCCTAGAATAAGAACCTTGAAAAACTTTGACAAGAGAAAATAGCACCTAGAGATCTACTGTATTATCTACTGTGCTATACTTATCTATTTTATGGTGTTTAGAGGACTAACCTTGAAAACATGGAAAATATCTAACGGAATGACATTTAAAGACTAGAACTAACTAGCAATTTAAAGAGTGGATTTAAAAAGCAATTTTGGAAACTCCCTGGACTGTATAAATGGAGTCTATTGACTAATTGTGGAATATAAAGAATTATAACTACTGTATATTTTGATGAACAATGCTAAGATTAAATAATCTGCTGGCTTTGGGAAGTCAAAAAGAATAGACTCTGGAGCAGTGACAGATTACTGAAAGAATAGTGAATACTATTTGGACTTTTTAAAACAAGGCAAGATGGCGCAGCAGGAAGATTCGGAGGCATTTTATAAAGAAATCATCCTGTTACTCCAAGGACTTTATAAAACGATCATGGAGGGTTACCGGGAGATAAAGGACTTACTAAAGGACTTACGACATGATATAATTGGAAAAACTGAAAATGTGCAACAAGAAACAACGAATCAAAACAAAGAAATCCAGGAAACAAGGGAAACAATTGGGAGCTTAGAAGATGAGACAGAACAGACTTTGCAACAAATAGAAAAAAGTGATCATAAAGTTGGGCGAAATAAAGTTGGAAGAATACGTAAAAGGAGAAAGAAAAATAGAGTTGAATAAATTGTACAATACTTTTGGGGAAAAGAGAAAACTTGGCAGACTCAGGGGGTGGAGTGGAGTGTGTTGTGTGCAAGCTTCTGCTTTTGTCATTTGTCTGTGTTTGCGTGTAGGGGTCTATTAGATAAATATTATTTGCTCTGGATCATACAACCAAGAGGAAGGACAACTTAGAATGGAGGAATTGGTAATGTTCTGTGTACATTGCCTGACTTTTTCTGGATTTTTTTCTCTTACCAGGAGTCTATCTGTTTTTTTAACTTGGTTTTTCTTTTAAGAGCTACTCTTACACAGATTGAATGAGGACCCATTCTGCTCAGTTTTCAGAGACTTATCATGCAGGCAAGCAGAACGACAGAACGTAGAGTACTTTCCAGCATACTTTCCAACATACATTTCCAACATTGGGTTGGAAAGAATTAAAAATATCACTGCATAAATTTTTATCAAAATAGCTGTCAAGAGGTACAAATATATTATCCTGTTGTAATAGAAATAGCTGAGAGTTTTGATGATGTAAGATTTTCTGTTATTCTAACATAATATCCTCATATATGCAATTCATTTTCCTAAAAGGTTTTTTGAGCAGTTGCTAAAAGTGTTCTGTTATGGTTATAGTGATAAACTATTTTAGAAAGTTCCTTTATTTTATTATAACCTTTGTTTTTTTTACCAAATGCAATATTCATATGAATTCTACACCTGAACTAGTATGGAAAATGCATTCCATAAAGAAACAAACATAGTGTATCAGCTAAGGCAAAAACACTCTACATCGGGGGCGACGTTGTTCCATAGCATCTTTCTAGCACATCTCCTTTTTAGCTGCTCTCCTCACACACTCTAATTTTGTCTGTTTTTTATTATGCAGAATGGCTATTTTTGCATAATGTTTATTTATTGTTAATATCTCAATTTATATGGCTGCCCATCTCAAGTTCATGACTCTGGAATATGCCTCTTCTGTTGGACCTAATGGGACAGGTAGATACAGTATAATGGGGAAGAGGTGGCCCTTCAAAAACCTCAGCCCCATACCATGAAGGGCTTCACAGTTTAAAACCAGCAGCTCATAGAGCATGCACTGATGCATTGAAGAGCGCACTTAACTGCTCATGCAGCTGCATTCTGTACCAGCTGTAGATGCTTTTGAATTAACCATTTTTGGGTCCATACAATATACTGTTTTCTAATGAATTTAGCTTACATAAAGCACAAATTCCTGCCCATGGTTAATACCAAACAAATTTAACATGCTATATACTACAGTAATATAGCAGACATGTCTTACCTGGATTAAGTTAAATCTTCTGAGGTTGTACAAACCAGGCTTTTCAAAAGAAGTTGTGAGTGGCATTTTCATATGACAGTGTGTGTCTATTGCTCACTTAAGAACCACAGACATTCTTAGACATAAAAATGTCATCACAAGTTGGCACTTGATTTTCCAGACTGGAAAATCTTTTATTGGAACAACAGTACTCTAATACCACTGCCACCAATCAAGAAATGTAGAAACTCTGGTGGGTGTGAAGGAAAATATTGTGGGCAGACTTGGGGGACTCCAGCATAAAATAGAATATTTTGTGGCTAGATAAATCTATAACTCTCCTCTCAACACCCACCCAAACACACCAGGTGAGATTTGAGAGCTGCATAAGAGGCACATGCTACATGAACAAAGAAGTTACATAATGGATCATCCCCAAAGGTTTATTTAAGTCCAACATCCTGGGAAGTCCCAGGAATTTATCAAGCATAAAAGCTCCCTTCTATATAGTCACACCCTTCAGCTCCTATTTAAAGCAGATGGGCTTAGATTCTGTCCCCGGAAAGAATGCAATCAAAATCAGTATGATTGTTTAAAAATCATCTAATATTCTTATTAAAAAGCCCTCTCATTTATTAGCTGGGTTGACACAAATGTTAAACTATTTATGTCGTGAGTTAATAACTCACGACATAAATAGTTTAACTCACGACGTAATAGTTTAACATTTGTATGGATCTATCCAATTGTGATTTATTCTATAAAGTACAGTTAAACACGACTGTATGTGTAAAAAGCACATGCAGCCTTCAAGGCGAGTTTGCCATTGCTTCATCGAGGATGTTTTTGAGATTTCCTACCTGCGCCAAAACCCCTGGTATTTCCGAGTGATTTTCCATCCGGTTACTAACCAGACTCAGGCTTAGTTATTCTGAGGCCACTTGAAGCCACCTCAATGCTGTTTTAGCCTCACTGATTAACCATGCAATTAGCGATGGGATAAAGTATGGCTGAACTTGTTTTCCAGTCTGATGAAGGAGGAAAGACTTACCCGATCCTGTTTCTCCACCTCATAATTCAAATTACTCCCTCCATCACACCTTCCCGCAAGGCTGTCGCCTTCTATTACACTTGCCACCCATTCCAAGCATCGTAAAGTGATTCACCTGTAAGGTCTCTAACCATCGCACCTAAGGGACGGAAGCCATATTCAACTGGCGACCTCCCAATCTTATTTCTGTACTACGGCGTGGCGGCGGGTCCAAGATCCCACCTGTCCCGACCCTTCCTTGGACGCCCGCGGGATGGATCCCGCCAAACACTCACCTAGTCCTCCCGCTGAGCGAGGCCACCAGCAGCAGGAACAGCAGGAGCAGCAGCAGGAGAAAGCCCAGCCAGCTCGCGTTGAGGACGAAGGCGCCCATGGTCCGGGGGAGCGAATGGAGGCAGGCGCTCTCGCTCTTTTCCCGGCGCGCTTCTGTCTGCGCCGCTCTCCCGCTCTTCTTCTGTCGCTTCCCGGCCGCTCGTGTTTCTGGCGCTCTTCTCCTTTGCTCTCCTCGCCCGCAGCCCTCTTTTTTTTTACAGCGCTCCGCCCCCGCTCCGGGTCCGCGCTGGGCCTCACCTCAGCCCGACCTTGGCAGGCTTCGGCTTCGTGGAAGGGAGGAGAGGAGAGAAGAGGAGAGCGGGCTTTCGCGTCTGCCTTTCTTCACCTGTTGCCGAAAGATTTCCACCTCGTCTTTCTTTCCGGTGCTTCGAGGAGGGATTTTTCGGGAAAGAGGAAGCCTCGGGCTAATCCCAGAGATTCCAGATTTTCCTCAACTCCAATTGCAATTCACCAGAAAAAGCAGCTCATAAATAGATGGCTTGATCATATTTATATGGCCACACATCGCACATGGCATGACTCCCCGCGGCCGCGCAAAACAACAAAATAATTTTAGAAATATTCAAAAGGGACAAAAAATAATATTTTAAAAGGCTAAGAGACAGCATCGAACTACAAGCAATTGGAGCCGCCTAATCAAATTATTGCTCCCTGTGAGATCCCCAAGCCTGTTGGCAAGACCAGATTTGAAGGGATTTCCAGAAGGTCAGGAGAGATGGGTCAATCAACTAGGTGGGGAATGTGATGTCCTTCAATGATATCACAAATGACCTAGAACTGGGACACTCCCCACTTTTAAAAATTATGGAGGATCCCAAAAGAGCTTTTGCTTGTATGGGTTGTATTTATCAATATTTACCATATTAAAAGTTAATACTAACACATTCATGGAATTTTTATTTATTGTATCATGTAAAAATTACCTATATTAAACTCATTAGGTATTAATATATTTTCATGAACAAAGTATATATTTTAACAAAACATGTTAACGAGTTTTATCTTTAAATATATTTCCAAATATCTAATAGCAAGCAAATATTTTTGATTTCCTGGACTTCTGAGAAGGTTTTGAAGGAACCCCAGGTGTCTTCAGATGACACTTAAAAAAAAACTGTCCCAGAGAACAATCCAATTACTATCATGTCTATAGGTAACATTTCCTAATGGAAATAGAAGAATGCATTTGGCACAAATCTCACTTGAACATACAGTATAGTATACACTCATATCCTTTCAGTTCATAAACTTAGTGTTAGAGACTTCCTGAAACCAACAAAGAATTATCCCTTATTCTTGACATTAAGGAAATTGCTGCTCAAAGGTCAAGTGTCGCTACTATTCTGGGAATGCAGCAAGGTGACATTGTGATCATCCTCCCTTTCTTGGCAAACCGATTAAAAAAGGAGGGATTACCATCGGTTCTGTCTTTAAACTGGAAAATGCATGCCTTTCCCTTTGTAGGCTAGTGTGAATTTATTGGCTGATTGACTAAGTTGAATTCAGTGTCACCTCACTCCAAACCAACTCTGGGTGGTTTGCCATATAAAGAGAACAAGCTAAAACTCAACAAGGTAAAGAAAAAGACAGTACAAGAAATAAGACAGAAATCCAGAAAACCAACATCAAAATATATGCAATAGATACCAATTACAGCCAACCTATGCACAGACTTGAGATCCCGAAGGTTGTCTGGGTGAATGTAGATTGGGTGCCAGCCTACAGGCTTAGGTGAACACTACAGATCTCTACTAATGAGAGATGGCTTTGTGATGCAGGTTTCTCCAGCCTCTGCCATTCCTAGAGAGAAAATCTCTTTCTGATTTACCTCTGGTGGGCAGAAGTCCAGTGTCATTCATGAACTGAGGCTGGGAAAAACTGAGGATTTTCATGTTCCCATCAGCCTCTAATTAAAGTCTGGGAAATAGGTATCTGCAGTCTCATTTTGAAATGGTGAAAGCAGCATTATGTTGCAAGATCTTTCCCTTTGGGATGTGCATGTGCCGTCATAATGTACCTACAAAGAGGACAGGGCTTGCCTCACAATAGTGTGGCATTACTTTCTTCAGACCAATCTATTTTACCCTCTGCAAAGATGCAGCTGGAAGAATGTAAGAAAATAAACAAAGAAACTTCCATATTTTTTATACAGGTACATAGGTAAGAGATAAGAGCCAGTTTGTTATACAGGACCTCCTCCACTTAAAACAGCTCATTTAGTCTCAGTTTGAGGTTACAATGGCACTGAAAAAAAAGTGACTTATGGCCATTTTTCACATCCCATGATCATGTGATCAAAATTCAGATGCTTGGCAATTAACTCATATTTATGACAGTTGCAGTGTCCTGGGATCATGTGAACACTTTTTGTAATCTTCTCAGAAGCAAAGTCAATGGGGAAGCCAGATTCTTTTAACAACTATGTTACCAGAGGTAAAATCTAGCCGGTTCGGATTGGTTCGGGAGTGCCAGTGGCGGAAATTTTGAGTAGTTTGGCGAACCAGCAAACACTACCTCTGGCTGGCGCCGCCCCTGCCCTGCCCCGCCCTATATATCTCGCCTTCACCATGCGGCCCAACTAATCTCCGTGCCTCGCCTCCGCATCGCCCGCTCTGCTCACCAAAGGTAAGCATGCCGCCCACTCACCCTTCGCCTTTGGTCGGGGCCTGGGGAAGTGCCATTCCCCGGCTCTGGCCTTGCTTCAGAGAATCCACCCAATTGCCTTTTGCATAGGCCAGGTCGGGGAACACGCCATTCCCTGGTTCTGGCCTTGCTTCATCCGGAGCCTCCGCCCGATCGGCCTTCACCTAGGCCGGGTCGGGAAATGCGTCATTCCCCAGCTCTGGCCTTGCTCCATCCAGAGCCTCCGCCTGCATGTGGATGCCCCCTCTGGCCTCAAACTACAGCCCCCTGGGCCGAAGCAATTTATTTGGCCTGCGGCCTGTTGCGCTAGGCCGAAGGGCTGCGGATGTGTGTGTGACATGGGCACAGGAGGGCCGAAGTGGTTTGGGAATGGACTGAATGGTTCTTCTTACCTTTAAGAAGATCCATCCGGAAAGCGCTGCAGGAAAGATCTTGCAACCGCTTCTTCCATCACTTGCCGAGCCTCGGTCACTCTCGAAGATGCTCCATGTGCTCTCCAGGTCAGCAGCTGCTTCTCTCCAATGCTGCTTTTGTTGGAAGAGTGTCTTGTACAATTTAGCAGCCATGAGCTGCTGCTTTGGGTCCTCTAAGTCCCATCCGGAAAGCGCTGCGGCTGAGAGAAACAGCATTCAACAGCACTGCTGCTTCTCTGTGCCGCACCGCTTTCCAGATGGGACTTGGAGGAAAGTGGCGGCTCACAGCTGCTAAATTGCACAAGACGCTCTCCCAGCAAGAGCAGCAGCATCGCAGAGAGAAGCAGTCGCTGCTCTGGAGAGCAGAGATGGAGTGGAGCAGGCCCTGAAAGGCTGCTTGGTCAAGCTTCGCTGTGTGGCTGAAGCCGCACGCACGCCAATCCACCTTGCCATGAGTGACGTCACGTTGGCCATGTCCACTCAGTCACATGACCCCACACCCACCAAGCCACGCCCATAGAACCGGTGGTGGTAAAATTTGTGTTACTAACTAAACAACTCCACTGATTCACTTAATAGCTCCAGCAAGAAAGGTCGTAAAATGGGGCAAAACTCACTTAACAAATGTGTCACTTAACAATAGAAATTTTGGGCTCAATTGTGGTTGTAAGTGAAGGACTACCTGTACTGGTTGAAGGCACCAGGTGGAAGAACACCTGGAGAGGCTGGGAGTTCTGTTCGTGCCTTCAGCACGATGTCAGCTGGATGAATGACCTTGGGCCAATTCTTCTCTCTCAACCGTTGGAAGAAGGTGGCAAAGAAAAACCACTTCACAAATCTTGCTCAGAAAACCTGAGGGGTTAATCAAGGCAGGCACCAAAAGACAGGACTGACTGGAAAGTCACACAGAAATGATAAACTGCATAGTCAGGAATTCGCTTTAGGGTTTTCTTTCTTCTGTGATGCTTTATACTCTTTAAAATTTGAAGAAGTGGGTATAATTTCAGCCTTTCGTCATCCTTCAGGCTGTGTTCAGGATGATATATCTTTTTTGTTTTTTAGAATCTTCTTGTGATCTGATAATAATCTGAAATCACTCTAGTTTTTTGAAGAAATTAAGGCAGACAGTTTTCCATTGTCCAGGCCCACATCATCCTGTAGTTTGTCTAGAATATGGTATTTTTGTTTGGATTTTTTCTTTTAAAATTAATTTGTAAGTTGACGCATGACATAATCTGGGCAGTTCTATAATTTATATTAATACTGCATTGTCATACTTAAAATAAAACAGGCCTCTATCTTTATTAATCATTTTTAAAGAATAAAGAAAGAAAAAGAAAGAAAAAAAGCAAAGGAGATAGAAATAATTAATGCAGAAATATATCCGTAAGTGGACCCAGGCGCTATGAAGGTTGTATGGTTAGTGCTCAAATGATAAGGAAATTAACCATAAAGAACAAAGTAAATTGAATTATTTAACAATAGGAGAAATATCTGAGTGCCTAATCTCCACTGTTTTGTATTTAAAGATACAAAGAAAAAAGGCTTCTAAAAACATTATAAATAAATATTTATTTTCAAATTTCCCCTTTGTTTTACTCCAACAATACACAATGTTATAAACATTTAAAATGTTCCTGTATTTCTATTCTAAGTCATTTAGTCAATTCTTTTTTCTCTTAAAAACTATTCTTCAAATATTTATATTTGCCTTGCTGCATAATATAGTGTATATATAGAAGCTATTCTTGCTTAAATTTGCTAAACCTGTGTTGTGAATATATGCTGTTGAATTCCCATTACTTCATATTTTCCAAGTTAAAGTTCTGAGTCTTATATTGTTGGTAATGTATTTATTTTCCACTGTTGTGCTAAGTTTATCCTCGTGGCTGTTAATATATATTTTAGTAAACTATGATTTTTTATTAATACATTTTAGAATTATGCCTAGAAAAAAATCATAATTCTTTCTAGTTTTTATTTCTTTTTAAAAAAATGCAATTAGATTCTTTCTTTCTTTTAAGATGGAACTGGTTCCCAAAGGGGGTAGGAAGGATTGATCCCATTATTGCACCTCTTCACTATATGCTCAAAAGAAGTTGACCTTTTATTCACCAACAAAATAACCAAAGATGTCTATCTTCTATCCTCTCTCTCATACTTGTGGGTTGGGCACCAGGTAAGGTGTCACCTGGAAGATAGTTGGTTGCAGAAGAAACTGCCAAACCACTGTTCAAAGCCAGGAGTTGGAGTCAGGCTATAAAAAGCCAGAAAACTTCAGAGAGAGGAGATTTGAGCCTTCCACCATGTAAACTTATAAGTACTTCCATATAAGTACTTGGAGATTCTTTGATAAAGAAAAAAATATTGGATACTGTATTTAAGGAATTGATCTAGAATTTGATGCTCTTCCCATCTCACAAATGATCAAGCGAGAGATATGAATTACAGAAAGCATAAATAACTTTGTTTAGTCATAAACCATTACAAGAGAAAAAAGAATGATACTGATAATGAAAATATGCTCAGAAATAACACATGTATAACATGTACAGATCAATAATACATTCAAAAGATTCATAACTTTCTTTTCCTTAACCTGCTGAATTGCCTATACTAATTAGGCAGTCTGACAATCAGCAAACTGAAACTCACACACTATGATGTACCAGAAAAAATATGCTTGGGAAGACTTGAGAAAAATAAAATAAGAAGCAGTAGATACAGTGGATTGACAATATCATAAAAATTACTGGAAACTTCTTGGAAACATTCTGACTGGGAAGCAAATTATGATGTGTGCATCAATCCATGGAGTTAAACTTTACTTTGTAGAACCTAATTAACTTTTTTTTATGATCTCTTGAATCAGGTTCTTCAGGTTCCAATCCCTATCTAGGTATTATTGTTATTATTACTAGCACTGTTCCTCTCCAAAGACTCGGTCCAGAGCAGTAGACCAACAATGAAAATGTTAGACAAAACAGTAGGTAAACAATAGTAAAAAAAACAATTAATTCAAAAAACATGCAAGAATTAAAATAAAAGACATCCTTAAGGTCACCCTTTATTGAGTGATATAAACTATCCCTTTAACCGTACATAAAACTAACAAAAGAGTAAAACATGAATTATGTCTCTGCTTCTATGGATCCATAAGGACAAGTACAAAAGTTCCAAATTTATACAGCATTCCAGCACTGCTGATTTTCTGCATAACAGGGAGCTAGTAAAGTTTTCTTCACAGACAAAAAAGGAGTCCCAACTGTACAACTTAGCCAATTAACTGTTATAAAAAAGAATATTTCCGTCTCTCGCCACCTGTACCCCACAGAAGAATGCCTAATGAATTGCTCCACCAATTTATTGAAAATTAGAGTTGCCAAACAAGTATAAGAGAATATCGAATATAATTTTGGGGTTTGATGTTTAAACTGTTTATGATAAGGAAATACTGTGTATTATTGTTGTTTCTCAAGTAAGAGGTTAATGTATTTTATATCTGTATCTGTAGCAAAGAAAATTGGAAGTTATTCTTTTTCTTCCTTTCTCTCTTTTCTTTTTCTTTCCTTTTGCACCCGTTTTTGCTTTTTCTTTGACCTTTCTTTTCCATAACCCTCTTTTTTTTAATCTTATCCTTTTTAAACATAATTTTTAAAAAAGAGCCTAAAAAAAGAGAAAAGGAAGAAAACGAAGGGGCTAAATGGGAAATTAGGTGTTCCTGCATCGGTAACAAATTTGCTAATTTAAGATTTTAATCATTCTCATAATCTGAAGATATTTTCATAAAGCAAACAAGAACATTGTGGCTTAGATTATTTCTTCCTCTTAAAGTATGGCTTGTATTAATTAGAACTAGAAGAAGTTAGTCATACATCTTTCTCAGTCTTGTGCATCAGTCTTGTGCTACATGCTGTACTGATCATGGGTTATGAGGATTAGACCAAAACGTTTGTGAGGTCAAGTCAGGTCAGAAAAGCCTGTTTTATTTCCACTTCTAATTGATGGGATTTAAATAAAGGATTTTCACTGGGCATGCCTTACTGAATCCAAATGTATTCTCTGCTTCTCATTTATTTTTAGCAGTGGAGCCCAATTATTTATGTCTTGGTGGAAGCATATTCAAAACAGCACTAAAACTTACCTTTTCTTTAAAATACTGTAGAATTTTGGGAATGTTCCGTTTCAATGGGAACTCTCCATTCATTTTACCTATGAGGTTTTGGGCTTCAGTCTCCCTTGGCTATACTAAGGGGGAAGGTGACTTGATGGCTTTTCAATTACCCATCCTGGAACTGCTTAGATTTCCAGATAGTTAGGAAAATGCACACGGTGTGAAATAAGAACTTAGGCAAGACTAATTTATTTATTTCACTTATGTATGGAGCTCAGGTGAGTAGCTTTTTATTACGCAGGACTAGTAGCAAGTGTGTCTTCTGCTCCTCAGTATTTAGAGCAGAAGCCTTTTAAAAATCTGAAGTCTTAAAGGTCTGAAACCTCAGACTCTTCTTCCGAAAAATATAAATACATAAATATGGATTGTATTACAAAGGACACCAATTATGCACCAGTACACTTATCAAAGTATTAAAAATATATAAATATCTGTGCACCTTTATTAATGCATTTAATCAATAGTAATTCAACAAGACTTTTAGTGTATAATAGTTTTTGATAGTGAGATGTATTAAAATTAACACTTTTTGGAATTGAGAACTAAAAAATAACTTCATTGTTGACATTCATTGTTGAAAAGCTGAATTTCCATTATACGTTAGTCAAAACAAGGTTGCAATTATTTGGCATACAAATTCATATCCTCCCCACCCACCATCTCCAAATTCCTCTGGTTTAGAAGTCACCAGGAGTGCCATTATCATTTATTTCCAACCACTTTTGAAAAACTAAGAAATAGAAATAATGGCAATAAAGTAGTATCCATTATTTAGAAGTCTAATTTGTTCTACTGATGTCTAAAGAATTAATGCACATGGGTTTTTCCAATTTATAAAACAGTTTTTTTATACTGTAATATGCTTGTGATTTTTAAAGAGACTTTTATTATCACCACCACTATTAAAGCTTTTTCTGGAAACTAACTAAAAGATGCTAATATGGCATTAGAATTTTAGTTTAAAAAAACCCTAACTATTGAAATTTCAATCCTATTTCCATGCAAAGTGAACACTGCCATGTTCTGTTGGACTTTACTCCCAAGTAAGTGGATATATCCACTTATCTTGGTTCAAAGTCTATTATCCTGAATGAAGTGTACTCCCAAATAAGCGTGGCTGGAATTTTTATTTTAAATTTCCTTCTGGTATTTTAAAATACTAGAATTAAAAAAACAAACCTGGAGTGAATTATAGTTTGATCAGGAGCCAAAGGACTAACTAGGACAGTGATTCCATAAGAAACATGTGACTATTTCTCATGTCAGTTTTTCCATTCACAATATTCCCAAATAAACTGAATTTGCCAAGAAACAAGTGCATGCATGCATACAGCCTAAGGTTAGAAAAAAAGGAAATAAATCCAAAAGGAGGAGTTTCTGTGCTGTTAACTTTTTGACCTGGCAAATGTCATCAGCCACTCCCTGGTGCAACTAGGTGTATGATTTAACGGATGAGCACTTCCTAGGGAAGATCACATAGAAGCAGTTGTGGGATTCAAACATTTTTTACTACTGGTTCTGTGGGCGTGGCTTGGTGGGAGTGGCTTATTGGTCATGTGACTGGGTGGGAGTGGCCACCCCACACCCCATTTTAGGCCTAGTAGGCCTCCCTACAGCCTCCTTGGAGCAAAAACGGGCTGCGGGGAGGGCGCACCCCCCATGCCCTGTTTTGGGCCTCGTGGGCCTCCCTGCAGCCTCCTGGGAGCCAAAGCAGGGTACAGGGGGACCGTGCCACACCCCTTGGTACCCCGTTTCAGCCTAGTGGGCCTCCCCAAAACCCCCTGGGAGCCAAAATGGGGCACGGGGGATGCCATGCCGCACCCCCTGTGCCCCATTTCGGGCCTAGTGGGCCTCCCCAAAGCCTCCTGGGAGCCAAAATGGGGCACATGGGGAACTCCAGGAAGGGGCGGGGCGGGCCCAGCCGGAATCTTTACTTTGATCCAATTTCACCAAAGAATCCAACTACATCTAACATTAAAGGCATCAATATAATTAGTGAGCACCTCTTTTTTTGCTATATAGATAGTAGGTATGGGGAATAGAAGGCAGGTGCCCAACAGTCTTGCTTGATCAACCTATTCTTCACATTTATTAAACATATATATGCCTTCTTATTGGAGAAGTTGGAACTGAAATATACCTTGATTTATGTCTTGTATCTTTTTGCTGTTTCCTGCTAACATTTTGCCACTGTTCTCTTATGATCTGAACTAACACAAAGAAGCTGGCTGTTGTTTGTAGCATATCCCCATATCTCCAACTGACTCTGGGCACAAGACTTTCTGCCATGTCTGGGTATTCGCCTTCTGTTCCTTGTCTAGATATAGATACAGAATCCATCCATTCAGATTTTCTACTTTATGCATCCATTTTGTCTGCTTCTATTGGCATCAAAGCTCCTTCCCTTTGTATGTAGGTCATGTTGTCCATTTGGATCACACATCCACACACCCTACATTGTGTTTCTAGCCAGAATCGTTTACCTTTGATTTAATATATACCGTGAAGTCACTGCAAACTTTTAGAGACACATAGACTTATTTATCTTTAATGCTTCTTTTTTTTAAAGTGCCTACCAACCAGTCAGCTCATTTCCTGATAAGCTTATCTTTCTAGCATCACTAAAAGGATAATCAGATCTTGCCTCACAAATTATTCCTTGGCAGTTTGGGATTTCCCTCATCTCTGCATATTTCGTTAACATTTCCTTTAGGAATAAGGAAACACTCATATAGTAAATCCATCCTCCCACAATGTATTCCCAAATTCCACATCATCAAGTATGTAAGAAGGCATTAGGTGGGTGTGCTCATTCACTTCTTCCTAAACTACCATCTGGGGCTGAAACTTTGCCTGATTTCTATGCAGGATTGCACTCTCCCAAAGTTATTTTAAATTATAACCACATTCTATTCCAGCTAGTGTGACTAATTTTCCTGAGTAAAACTTAGGCAGCTTTTCGTGAGCTTGCCCTGTTTTTGTGTAAACACATCTGTTTCCCGCACTCCTCCATTCGTTTGTAGGAGAAAGCCTTTTGCTTCTTTCTCTTAAAACAAAATCCAGATGTTATTTTGCTTGGCATAGTCCAGAAAAACTTGCAGCGGTAATACATACACTAGAGTTAGGTTGTGCCCAGCCAATCCAAAATTATGCCATATGCTTGTGTACCATATTTGGATGTAGTGACAACAGGAGAGATGAGAAGGGATGAGAGGAAAAGATGAAGAAGAAAAAACTCAGAAAGATTGGGTGGTGAGAAAGAGTTCCCTTCCCCCTCCCCTTTCTAATTGTGTTTCCCAAAAGGGGGAAATTAAAACAATTGATTATCAAATATTTTCCATTGTTTTATTTTTAAGTGATATAAAGTGAAGAAAAAATGTGTGGCACTGGCCAAAAAAACAGGAGACTGCAGTTTTAGCTCTGCCTTAAGCATGAAAATCAGACTGGCTTTGAGTCAGTCATTCTCTCTCAGCCCAACCCATCTCATAGGGATGTTGTAGGCAAAATAAGGACAAAGAAGGAGTATTAGGTATGTTCACTACACTGAGTCTGATTTAAAAACAGAGTAGAATAAGAACCTAATAATAATGATAATAACACATTACTAAACAATATTTCTAAAACCACAACTGTTTTGGTGGTTTCTTTTCTTTTCTCAGTATTCACAGTGATGAAGCATGCAACATTAGAGTTCAGCAACATTCAGTTCCCTTTGCAACTAAAGATTAAATTATTTTAAACCAAATGTAATGTCTAGTTATTATCTGAATGAACATTGTAAGTTATCAATAATGTATCTTAGGTTGCATCAAAGTATTTGTTGTATGATAAAGGTTTTGTTCTTAAGCTTATCACTTATTTTTAAAGACTCCACTGTATTGTTTCTTGATATTGTTTGTGCATATTGAAAAAAAAAAGGAAAACAAATTTGACAGTAATTAAATACAAAAGAAAAAAGAAAGACAGAAGGCTATTCAATTTTTAACTTCCCCCCTTTTTGCTTCTGGTAATTTACAATATTTGTAAACATTTGCCCCCCCCCCTT
>JANHFL010001718.1:167346-203227 GCA_032468155.1 Oxyrhabdium leporinum | reverse complement strand
GGAGGGGCTGTGGGCAGGGGGGAATTGGATGAGAATTCTTAAAAATATCAGAAAAGAACTACTAGGTTCTTTGACTGTTGCACAGACTTAGATAATTGCAAACTAGCACAGCTCAGAAATTACCCAAAAATAAATAATAGGGTTCAAGAGGGGAATGAAAAGAATTGACTTAGAACTCCATACAACTTGGTTAAGAAAGGTAATTCTTTCAAGAAAAGCAACAGAGAGGAAGATGAAATTGCAATGTGTGTTAAAATATCTCCACAAAGTTGGAAAGTCAACTGAATGGATTTGACAATATTGTTGACAGCTTCTGGACAGAAAAAAAAGAAAAAGAAATCAAAGAAGAAACCGTGGGTGAGAAAGTGGTGATAGTAAGCACACTGAAGGAAAGTGACATACTGCGGTTTATTCTGAATGTAACTGAATTCTGTTTTGGAGAAAAAGACACTTTTTAATAAACAAAATCTGAGCAGAGGCAAATGGGATTTTACAGCAGGTGAAGCTAATGTAAACAGGAGCTCAAGATAATTAAAAGTTCCTGAAAAAAACCCATCAAAAACAACTTTGCAAACAGTTTTAATGGAGGAGGAAGAACATTTCCTCCCCCCTCCATTTCAAAACAAGAATTCACGCGAGAGATACAAGAAGGATATGTCACCAGGATGAGTACTTTACATACAGTACTGAAGTGGAAGCTCAGTTCAATAAAAATACTGCTAGAAAAGCTAGAGCTCAGAAATTGCGGTTGATGAAAGATGTGATATACAACTAAAATGCCTTCTATAGGTATATTTGTTTAGTTATTTTACAATTTTCGTAACTTGTCCAAATCTGGAAATTCTAAAGAGCATATAACATAACAAATAGAGGAGAAAAGAACTGGTATACCAATTGCTCAGTAAAATATCTTACTTCAGCTAACATTGATAAAGTGCCCCGTAATATTCTAAGTAATACACCCAGTTAAATGTGTGCCTGGATATGATAGGATGAAAATGGCTGACTTATCTATACTACTTATGAAAACAATCTTAGAACAGCAGTTGGTTATCATTTCTATCCTGCAAAATCTGCCAGTGACAGTTGATAATTGATCCATGAAACATTCACAATATAAATGCAATTAAAATATCCATGTTACCTAAATATTTAAATCTTAGCATGGTTGCAATAATTTAATACAACATGATCAAAGTCCAAAGCAATAATCACAATCATAACAACAACAAAACAATGATGGAAAAATTTAATCATCATATATGCCCCATAAAACTTCACCTTTGTCATCTTCTTAAGCATTAAGGAAGAGGCTAATCTTACTTGAAAGGTTCATTGTAAGGGACACTTCCATAACACCGGGACCAAAATCAAGAAACAATGTTTAATATCATGGAAAGAGGAAGGAACTGCTAGACTCTTTTAGGACAACTGTATAGGATTGGCCACTTCTGGTAGAAGACTATAAGAACTGTGATATAGTATCAAAAAGAAAGACAAATAGAAATTTAGACTTCGTTAACAGAAGTAGAGTTTTCAGATTATTCAATTCAATTTTATCCTGCAGTGGGAGATACCTTGAATATTGTATCCACATCTGTGTGCCTTCTTTTAAAAAGGATTCAGGCAAATTGAATAGGTTCAGAGAAGGGTAGCAAAGATGATTAAGCACTTAGAAAGAAAAAGCACATCTGTGCTTACCATTTACTGTATGTTGCTCCTGACTTATGCGGAAGCCAGCTTGATTCTGAGCTTGTTCGAAAATTCCTATCTTGACCAAGATAGTTTAGCAACAGCTTGCATTGTATTCAGTTCAAATTTTACACTACCAAATCCTCCTGTTGGACTTTCCCCCTGATGCTGTGCCCTCCCCATTTTTCCATTCCAGGAAAGCAATGCTGGTTGCTTTTCTTCTCATATTTTTTTAAGTTAAATACATATAAATTTATATTGGATGTATATATGCAACATTAAAATGTCAAAATACACAAGTATATAGGCCCATCTTGCTTTAAAAAATTCACCTCATTCTTATTGTACTTTTTCTTTCAAATGAGACTTACCCTTACCATGAGCATAACTGCTGCCTTTGTAAATGGAAGGTTGAAACCCATTCAAAATATCACTATTTTTTCATTACTTCCTAATTTTCTTTGTGCTTTAAAAAAGCAAAAGCAAAACAAAACTCCAACGGTGTTGCACCACTTTTCATCTCCTCTAGCACCGAAATATTTTTTTCTCAAGTTCCAAAACAGCCATTGGTTTTTCAGTTGTTTAGAAGCTGAGGGTGAAATCATTATGGCTCCAACAAGTACAGACAGTGACACATATTAGATGCACCTTCACATGATCTATGCTGTCATCTGTCATCAGTGCCCTACTGGGTTTATATAGAACAAATGGGACAAACTTTGTACAAAAGAATGAATGAACATAAGTTTAATATCATGACTCAAATCAAGGAGACAGTAATATCAGAGCATTTCATCCTTCCTGGATACTTCATCATAGCAGACCTCAAAGTGAATGTTTCAAAAGAATATGACTTTAACAGCATCATTACATAAAAAATTGTTGAACGCATATCAAAACATTTCAGGCAATCTCTGAAGGTCTCAAGAAATATGTTGGATATTTAACATATTAGTTAGTAAGCTACTGGTAATCTGTGAGGTGTATAACCTGCGTCTGCATAACTAATCTTTCCCTTCCTTCCACCCTCCTTTCTTTCCACCTCACTCCAATTTAAATCCTCCATCAGCCTAGCCACTCTGCCACTTCGATGAAATAAACTAAAGCTCACAAAATCTTTTAATAAAATCTGTTAGTCAGAAAAGGTGTTACTAGATTTCTGATTCTTGTTACCATAGTCTAACACAGTTTTTTCTCCTACTAAAAATGTATCTCAAGTGAAAGAAAAAGAAAAGAAATAAAACACACAGCTAGAGTTTTGGAGGTGTTTTTTTTGGGGGGGTGTTGTATTAAAGGAGTCTCAGGAGAAAGAAAAAATAATATTTTTTTTTAAAAATCTACATTTCTGCCAGGTTTCAAACCAACAACCTACTATTTTGAAAGCAAGAATTCTACTTATTATAGTGTTACAGCATTGATGGTAAAAGGCAGTTTTAAAAGACTGTCAGAGACTGGAGTAAGCTTTGACTTCCTCTTCAAAGTAGCAAAGGAACTGCTGGGTAAATTTGCAACAAGCATGCTGCCTGAGATGAATAAGAGCACTCAGAGTGACATAACATGGAAAAGTGTGCTTTTGAAACAGAGCAGAAAAATGTGCTATTTGTTTGAGCCCTCCAGAAATGGATACCTGGCCCTTCTGGTGCCAAAGCAATACAGAGCATTTTGGATAACCCCTTAAGGCTTAAATAGAGAGAGAATGTTTAGCATTGGGAAAGAAGACTGAAAGAGGATATCAAGGCATTCTTGAAAGGATGTTACCCAGAGATGATTTAAATTTATTCTGTACTGTTTCAGAGTGTAACTGTAACCCACATAATACATGATTTAAGACACAAGAAGGCAAATTGGTTTTAAAACATAGGAAGACAAATTTCATTTGCTAGAAAAAGAACACTCCTCAGTAGTAAAAGCAGTGAAAGATAATGAGTCCCTCTTCACTGAATGTATTCACGGCTAAACAGTCAGGGATACCTTTAATTTGAAGGGAATTAGACCAGTTGACTTAAATGGCCTCTTCCAATTTATAAGTTTAAAAAATTAGTGAATGTTCCATTGGTTATACTGAAAACCTTGCAAGTGTCAATAAAATCAGAGCATACATGACAGCTTTCCCATTTAAGTTCTATTTTATATTCCGAAACTAAGAAGCTTGTAGGGCCTCTTTCCACTGTTTATCCAGTGTGATAAATCTCTGCTAAGCAAAAAGTTGTTAAATGCCCTCTTTTATTTAATTAAATCTCTAAAGGGCATTTGATTTGCTACATGACATATATTGGTGAATTGAATGCCAGATTCTGTCGAGATGAATTGGGTATCTATAGTTGCTTATCAGTCACTGCTTTTGGCGGATCACTTGGTCCCTGTTTTTGGCTGACTTTACATGGTCAAAATGTGATTTGTTATCCACCAAGATAAAATTTCTAATTTTCATGAAGGTTAAGAAAGCTTAAGTATATGATGAAAAATGACTCTTTGATCAAATAGCTGAATTAAAAACTAATCATATACTAAAACTGACAAGTACATTTTCAGAAATAAGGCAGAACTTAACTGAGCCACAAACAGCCTTTGTCCTACCTACAGAAGAGGGGAACATATAGTTTCCTGATAGAAAGAGGTTTAGAGAACAAAAGGTCTCTTGGGGTAATAGAGTACAATTAGGAGCAAGAATACTTTCTAGAAAAGCAGTATGATTGCAGATTCCCTGTATTTGGAGGTAGATAATCTTTAGGCCTTAGAGTCCCGCTTCATGTTTTCAGGGCTCCAGTCATCAACTGCTGAAAAGGTAGGCCGAGATTTCCTTCATTTGGAGGTGAGAAACAAATGAAAACCTTCTAATAAGTGCTACAGTATGCAAATATACTCTTAAGTCAAGAGATTCCTAGTGTCTTCACCCATTGCAATTTTTGGTCAGCATTATGGAAGTAGGCTGTCATTGTCTTCTCTTGAAATGTTTTGGGATTTCCCAGGTTCACAAACCATTCCTAAATTCATATTATCCCAACTATTTGGCAACCAAAAATATTACTTGAAGCCTTTCCCTTCTAAGATTTCCAGTATAAAGGCAGTTTGTCATTACCTTTTATTTACATTTAAATCTGAACATAATATAAAGGAATGTAGAGCTGACGTTGGGGAAATATGAGAAAGTTGTAAAAGTGGGGGGGTGGGGGATCACTTACAGAAAAGATTAAATAGTCTGGGGATAGAGGGAAGTGTGAGAAAGAAACTCAAAGAACCCCACCAAAAAGGGACATGGTCCCCCAAAATATGGTTTCTAGCTGGCTATTTATGGATGTGATAAGAATGGAGTCATAAAACTGTTATTGTTACAAGACAAATCCTAACAAGAAAATCAAGGAGGTACCTGGGATTCACAAACAGAGAATCTGCACAGGAACAATTTGATCCAAGGCCGTTGTCACCTGCTCAATCCAAGCTGCAATTAAGTTTTCAATTGGGCTAGGAAACAGTGCTTCAGGAATTATACCAAGTTCCCTCTGGAATTCTGAAGGGCTGATCAGTCACCTTAAGAATATGTTCTTATATGCTCTTGACATATTTCTCTTTGCCCTGATGTTTCTGCTGCTCTCTTCCCCCTAGCAATGTCCAATCACTTGCCTTCCGTTCCGCCCACGTCAAAGGGGCCAATTCCAATTTCACTAAAAGCCATTTGCTAACAAATTCCAGAACGTGAGTGCTTCTGCCTAGCATTTAGAAGCTGTGATGCAAGGAATCTACTCACCACCCAGTCAACATCATCCCTTGGGCATCACACTCTCACCTGGATAGCCAAAAGAAAACAAGCTCCGCTTTCAATATGCCAAGTAAGCCAGATTCACCTCACTCCCAATTTCTCATTCAAGAATGAAAGCAGTTACTGCTCCCCCTAGGTCCCCTTCCCAAACCATCTTGACTTGAAGTCATTGATCCAGTCCTCAACTCTCAGTCCTCTGGAGGCACTGTCTATGGAGATTCTCAGTCATCCAGGTAATGGTTGTCCCAAAGGTTGTCCCAAAGACGCTTCTTCAAGAGGCATGAAAAGTCCAGTTGTCTCTTGAAAAAGCACCTTTGGGTCTGGAGCCACTGGTGTAACCCAACTGGGTCTTTCACAAGTTGCAACAAACAAGCTTTCTTAGGTCTGAAATCAGAAGTTAGAACAGAGGTGACAGCCAAAAATAGCTCCTGTTCCACACGACTGGTTAAGTGGAGTTTCTTAGGATACATGTTATTTCTTTTGATGAGTCACCAACGGCCTGGCCTGTTTACATCTTTTGATCTTACACTATTACTTTCAGTTTTTCTATGCTCTGTTTGGTGTCACTTTGATAGTGTCCAAACAGTGTGTTCTTTGATCGCCTGGTTTCCTTTTACCACTAACTCTTCCAAACATAATTGCTTTCTCCAGTGAATTCCCCCGCAGGACATGAATGACATGACATTCTTATTGCAGGAAATGAGATGGTGTGGTCAGAAACAAGAGAAGGATAAAGTTGAGAAATGGATGAATCTGTAGTCAGATGATCCCAAACTCAGTGGCTTTCATCCGTATTTAAAGTATTCAGGTAATAACAGATAATGGGATGATCTCTTCCTGAGATGGGAAGAAGTGTTGACAATCATTATAAACAATATAAATTAGTTGTTTGGATAGTTGGATTTAGAAAAACTTCCTGGGTCTCTCCTCCCCAACGCCACTATCAATTGCATTATAGTATAATGTTCTATTCACTCTCCGATGGCTTTATTGTGGCTGACTGAATCCAGGGATGGCCAACTTTTTTACCCAGGCTAACATATTTTACATTTCTTTATTTTAGCTGCCCAGGATGACAGGGAAGCGATGCTACTAGCACAGTGAGTTCACCAGTGTGTGGGTTTGAAGGTTTCACATTTAAAAGAAATGAGTTTGATTTTTTAATGATAAAAATACCATTATTTTTTTTTAATAAATGGTAAAAATTATTATATTTTCTTTATTTGTAAAAATTACTGTACCATGGATAATTGCCATTGTGATGCTGGGTTTTGGATTATTCAGGGTATCCCCAAAATAGGGTATGGATTCTGCTTGCTTATTCCAGTTGTATTTCAAAATGGATCGTCTCTGAAATAAATTTAACCTCTCCATTTAGAAGATTACAACATGGAACTGTTGGGCTGCTGATATGTTATAGACAAGCCTTGGATGGAAAAAATATAGATTACATGTCTGATTTCAGTGTGAACATGTTTTTTCCATTTTAAATTCAGACCTATAAGCAAAAAGTTTCCTTCAGCCTATCTTTCAAAACACACATCAAAATTGTCACATGTACAAGTGGAAATATTTTAATTAAGAGAACTGAAGACACAATGATAAGAACTAGTACCAATCTCTCCCTTTAGAACATTATGTAAACAGTATTTACTTTACTGATTAAATAGGTTTACATGAGATAATTTTTACATGTTTTTGAGAATAATTTTGATATGAAGTATTATGATCCATTGATAAGGACGCATATATGACTTTGTGGAATATGTTCATGAAAAAAAAAGCTCCAACTCAGAGTATAAAAGAAAGGAACCAAGCACAGCCATCTTTACCCAGTGTTCCAAGCCTTTGCAGGAGCTAAAAAATTCAATTTAGCAACTGCCTTTGGGAAAAGAGGACCATGAAGTGGCTAATTCTTGCTCTAGTCTGCCTTCACCTCAGTAATGCTATTGTCAAGTGAGTATAGCATAATTATATAATAGCTTCAATTGCCTTTCAGCTTCAGTTGCTTCTTAATAAAAAATCTGTTTCAGTTTCTCTCTCTCTCCCAATTGTTTTCTCTCTTAAATGATGTCTGCTTAACTAGCTCCAAAAAAGGTTTGGATTGATTTGTGGAAGTCATGGAGACTGTAGACATTACACTTGATGTACCTGCCTTTGAAGACCATCTGGTGGGAAACCCATGGACTTCCTTCAGCAGTTTTTGGCCGCTGCTAGACTAAATGAGTCAGGGGTTTGATCTCCAGCATTTCTTATTATGTTTATGCTGTTAAGCTCATTGCATTTCTGTATTAGATGGATGTTCTTTTTCTAAAATATTCAGAAATTTTAATGCCTTTTGGCCATAGTTTCTAGAACAATGTATGCCTTTACACTTTGTATGCCTTTGGGTATGCTATCTTGCTGTACAGTACTTTTTTCATAGCATTTTTCGGAAGAACGGCATCCCCAAATTCAGAAAGGTCTATGCCGAAGAACAACTGGATTTACTTTATGTTTTGGCTCAAAAGTAGACGATTAGATAGCATTTTCTTAGGGATGTAGGACTACAGCTAAAGACACACTAGGATAATGCATTGTTAAAATTAGGAGTAACAACCATTCTGTGTAGCTTTGATGATCAATAATACCTCTATTTCCTATGTGGATATTTTCAGGATGATGTAATATATTTTTAGTGTTGCATTAGGCAGATAATTCATCCCATTCCACCTTCTCTCTGCAAAAATAGTGAATCAGATTCTTTTTTGGGGGGGGGGCATTTAGTCAACTGGAATCATGCAGGTACAGCCTCGGCCTCCAGCACTTGATAGAATGTACAATATTAGAACGTTGTTTTTATTCAAATTTGTAATGCTGTTGCAGAATAGTAGATTTGAAAGGGGGACATTGGAGTTCCTCAGCCCGATTTCCTGCTCAATAAAAAAAAGATTTAACCCCTGACAGAATCAAACAGAAGTTAGCATAACTAATTAAATGATAACGAGTTCAATCCAGGTAAACTCTTAGATCACCTACAAAATCTCAATGAAAAAAAAAACTCAGTATGGGAAGTATCTAGAGCTGTCAGTTTGATTCTCTGCTTAACTGCTTACCTCACACAGAGTACCCTTAAAAAGATTCAAGTCTATGCGGGAAGTGATGAAAGAAAAAGGTGTCAATGGACCACTCCTATACAAGTATTATGATCCAGCCAGAAAATATGCCAACCGTTTTGCCATTGGTGAAGAGCCCCTTGCTAACTTCATGGATGTGAGTATCTGTTTAGTTAAAGGCAAATTATCCGCAATTAGGTCAAGATGAAAACTAGACAGGAAGAGTTTACATTAGTTGAGAAAATCATAGGCCTAGTTCCAATTACAATTGTGTTATAATTTGAAAAACTTGGTAACAGTTACATGTACCCAATTAACCATGAAGCAGGTATGAAAACCTAATTGAATTGTAAGTGTACTTATGTGGCTATACAGTACCTACTTAAAAAAAACCTATTACGAATCAGTTTGAATTCTAAAGCCACATTTCTGAAATTTTTATTCCTTCTATATTTTTGCCTATAGATATTCCTAAAAGATATTGAACAATATGTTTTAAGCATGTACAGAATGTTCTTTTGGATGTGTTAAGTCCTTACATTATCAACATTCAAGTGTGGAAGCCCTGAATGATGACCATGTTTTCCTTTTTCTAGATGAGCTATTATGGAGAGATCAGTATTGGAACTCCACCCCAGAACTTCATGGTTCTCTTTGACACTGGGTCATCCAATCTCTGGGTGCCATCCATCTATTGCCAGAGTCAGCCTTGCAGTGAGTATTCTTTCTCATTCATGTAAGAATAAAAAATACACAATTTGTGGAAATGCCTTTTTGTGCTCCACACCTATTATGCTGTTATTTAAACGTGGTTTTGTTATTGATTCAAAAGTAAAACCTTCTCTCCCCCATTCTCATATCTATCACCAGAAAACCATCCATTATTTAATCCCACTAAGTCTTCTACCTATTCCACCAGTGGACAAACTTTCTCACTACAGTATGGAAGCGGTAGTCTCACTGGGGTCTTTGGCTATGATACTGTAACGGTAAGTAGCAGTTCTCTCCAAGTGGAAAGTATTTGTTTGATGTGATACTCCTAGCACTAGGCAATATTATTGATATTATACAATAGACAGAATTGGTTTGGTCAGTGACTGAAATCAAAATGATTATGATAGCTAGTAATGAACTGAATCTTGAAAACATTCAAGCCTGCAAAGACTTAAATCTCATAGAAAGAGATTGGGACATTTCCACTGGTCTTACCTTCTGCTGAAAAATCATGGGGTTTAGCCAATGTCCTTATATTTCTGCCTAGGGCTTTGATAGGTGAAGAAGGGATAGCTGCTAGCTAGTTGATCAAACAACTCTGATCCTTTCCAAAGATCAGTAGATAGACGCCTGGGCAACACAACACCTTCGCTGTTGTGAGAGGGGAAAATACTAGGAGCTGGTGGTGATACAGAGTAGGAATTCAACCAGTGTTAACCCCCTGCTCTGAGATCCCCAAATAACTTCCCTTCTTTCTTTTCCACATCCAAGTATCTATTTTGGTACTCCTACTCCTTGTGAACACCCTTCTCATGACATTAGCTCTTCCAGTTGATTCCATATTTAAGTGTTAAACATTTGACAATATAAGAAAGCCTGAATTAATCTATCCATTGAATCTATCTGTTTATATCAAAAAGGCTAACATTTTGAAAATCTTTTTAATATATTTCATGATCAACTGACCATGGTGTTAGACAGGTTTCCCATGCTCAAATACTCTGCACAATGAATTATTCCTCCATTACAACAAAATAGATTAGCTGTTCATAATTTCAATTTTCTGAACTTCTGTTAGGCTATTGTGCCATATACTTTTCCTATCTTATGACCTGTCCTGTTCCTTTGTAGATCCAAGGCATTCCTATTACCAATCAAGAATTTGGCCTAAGTGAAAACGAGCCTGGCAGTTCTTTTGTCTATGCGAAATTTGATGGCATCCTGGGTTTGGCCTATCCCTCCCTTTCTTCTGGTGGTGCCAGCACTGTAATGCAGGAAATGATCCAGGAGAAACTGCTTGATGCTCCTATTTTCAGCTTTTACCTAAGTCGGTGAGTATGAAGTCTTTTCTACCTTTCTTTTTTAAAGTTGGCAGTTTCAGTTTATTACAATGATTGTTTCTCAATTGTCGTCTATACTTTGTATGCAACTTACAACCTATGTCAACAAGAATTATGGAGAACATTTCTATGGTTGGAATTTCGAGATGGACAACTTAAGATCACAGGGCTTTTTTGACCTTTGGATTCTCACATAGCATATTTGTTTTAGAAAGTTTCTGTAAGAGACTCATGGTAGATTCTCTTTCGATTACAGATTTCAGATCCAAGAAAGCACTTCTTCATATTAATTTAAAGGCAGACAGAGAGGGTGAAATTTTTGAAAATATCAACTTTACATTGCTACGTAGTACCAATACTAGGTAGGACTGAGGAAGAATGATTATTCTAAAAACATCCTATCAGTTTATGGCAGGATAGAGATTTGAACATAGAGCCTTTTGGTAGTGGTTACTAAAATCTCAGCCACTCTAAAGTATTAGTGAGTCCTAGCCATGAAATGTTGCTCATGCCTTTCTTTTAAAATTATGAGAAAAATGCTCCTCCATTTGCTTGATTTTTTCCCCCTTTTAAAATAGATTCTACTTTGTCTACATTATTCTCAGGGTGCTTTATGATTTCTTTAGAGTTTTAAAAATGGTTCTTGAAATTACTGGTATAAGATGGAGAGTACTATTTTTACCTTATATTTGTCCTTTACTCTGTGCACTTCCTGATTTGCCGGATGATCTCACAGCACTCTTTAGCACTTTTCAGGATGGACACAGAGAAATTAAAAAAAAAACCAAAAAACTATTACCTTCATCCTGGACAATAGATTTAAGATATCAGAATCAGATTCCAGATTAGTATTTTGAAACGTTTCCTAACTAGAAGAGCAGTTTGATAGTTAACCAAATACCCAGAGAGGTTCTGGGCTCCTCTTCAACAGATTTGTTAATGAAGATCATAGTGAGTGACCATTCATGACTGGTTTAAACCAATGTTTTTCACACTTGGCAACTTTAAGATGGGTGACTTTAGTTTCCAGCATGCTAGCTGAGGAATTCTGGGAAGTTTACCCAACAAAAATTTCCAAGTTTGAAAAAAACCTGGTTTAAACTGAATTCCACGCCAGATAGTGAGAATGGATTACCTAAACGGCCACTTCTATTTCTGGGGTTGCGTAGTACTGTCCTTTGACACTAGGCAGCTCTTCAAGGAGGGTATTATTTCACAATGAAAAGGCTCCTTTGGCCAGATAAAAAGGAAACACTGGTATGAACCAGCAATATATCTCAATAAGATTGTCCTTCTGACTTTCCCCATTGATCTTATTAGGCAACCAAGCGTCCAGGATGGTGGTTCACTTATATTCGGAGGAATCGATTCCAGTCTCTACACTGGTCAGATTAACTGGACTCCAGTCACCCAAGAGTTGTATTGGCAAATTGCGATTGATGGGTAAGGCAGTTTTCAGTAGTAATATTTACCGAAGAGCCTGATGGAAAACCAACTTAAGTATTACATGATGAATAGTCTCTTGGAGATGGGATTTTGAAATCTCTATGTCAAAGGACACCAGTGGGGCCTCAGAACCACTCCAAATATTGCAGTTGGTAGTTTTTAATATGACAGAAGGCAAAAGTATTAAATGGAGAGGTATCCAATTGAATGTAATAACAATAGCGCTTAGACTTATATACCACTTTACAGCCCTCTGTAAGCAGTTTACAGAGTCAGCATATTGCCCCTAACAATCTGGGTCCTCATTTTACAGACCTCAGAAGGCTGAGTCAACCTTGAGCCTGGTGAGATTTGAACTGCCAAATTGCAGTCAGCCGGCAGACTCTCTGGCTTCCTACACCAAGGCAACTCTGATTCTACTAGTAGCCGCTGGTCATCAATCATTAATTTTATGCTCTACAAATATGCCTTTCCAGCTTGCTTTTATTTCTGGGACAATAATCTTTTTTTTCTCTTTGGAAACAAAACAAACCCCATGACTGGTGGTCCAATGGCAAAACCAGGGCAAGAAAATAATTTGATTTTGTACGAAAATAACCACAGCTTATTCCGTTTCGGTGACGCCATTGAGTATCTGTTGACTAAGTGTGGAAGAACAATATGACAACAAATATCTCTGGACTTTCTTTCTCTAGATTCATGGTTAACAACCAGGTCACCAATTGGTGCAGCCAGGGGTGCCAGGCAATTGTGGATACCGGAACATCCCTTCTCACAGTTCCTGGGCAGTTCTTTGAAGAACTGATGCAGCACATTGGAGCCCAGCAAAACTATGGCCAGGTAGGGGAAAGCTGCTATATGCAGGGACAAGGAATATTGAGTGTGACTGCCAATCCTAAATATCAGCAAGAGACCTGGGATACTCTGATTATGGGTATGAAAATATTTCCCAAATTAATCCAATATAAGATGATGGAAAAACTGACTCCCTTAATACTCATTTCATTTATACAGGCAATGGGAATTGTGAGGTGGGGTGGGAGAAGGAATGTTGCCAGAAAATGTATAGCTATCTGGCAAGACCTACCCTAGTTGCTAGTTCTTAGTTTAGCTTTTGCCAAACCAGACCAGACCAGACCAGACCAGACCAGACCAGACCAGACCAGACCAGACCAGACCAGATTCTAGTGGAGGTTCAACTCCCATTCATCTGCTAATATAGGGAAGAGTTGGCTTTTTCTTAAGAAGACTAAAGCAAGAAATAGAGTTTTCCCTTCTAATGCATCTTGATATTGAATTAAGCCAGTGTGCTTGTATAGGAAAGTAAATCAAAATAAGAAGGGAGCAGGATGCCTTGTACTTACTTATTTACTGTCTAGTTTATCCCTTAGAATATTTTACTTATGGTTTTTCTACATTTTCTCTATGTCTTCTTTCCTATTCTATAGTTTATGGTTAACTGCAATAACATTCCATACATGCCAACCATCACATTTTCCATCAATGGAGTTTATTACCCCCTGAGTCCATCTGCCTATACCCTTCCGGTAGGTCATTTTTTTCAACAGCTGTTTTCATGTTGGTCTTAGGTATCTGAAATTACCTTGTATCAGTCATTTACAACTGCTCTATAGAAAGACATAGCACAGCTGGATCTGTTCATGACATTTCATTCTCCTTGGTGTCCCATGGAAAAGCAGAGAGCATGACTTTGAGATGCCCTCATGGGAAAGCTGATGAAAGGAGCTAAAAAAATTGGCAAGATACTATATAAAAAAGATATGGGACAACAGAAGGTGCAGTATGGTGTAAAGTATGATGCCATTAAGAAAATAAATATTTGAGAGGCTTGAGTAATTGAAGCCAACGATTTGTCTCTTGGTGGTCCATGTACTGAAATTTAGATCACACTTTTCTTGTAGGGAATTGAGTAATAATGAACTGAGGAGGCCTAAAAACATATTCTTTAAAATGCAGTTGCAAAATAGTGGATAGCTTTGTGGTTAAAAATCTTGGCAGAGTGCTATATGTGCTTACAACGGTAGAGACTTGAATACTGAAAGTTAAACTTTGCTTTCTCAAGTTAACTGTCTCAGGTTATTTCTGATATTTTGCCTTAGTCCAAGAGTTTTAATGCAGTCTATGTCTTTTCCTCAACAGAATTCTGGTGGCAATTGTGAGGTTGGCATAATGCCTACTTACCTGCCATCCCAGAATGGGCAACCTCTGTGGATCCTTGGTGATGTCTTCCTCAGGTCCTACTACTCTGTGTACGACTTGGGCAACAACCGGGTTGGTTTTGCAACAGCAGCATAAACATATCTAACAGTCTTGTGCAGGGCTTTTCATCTGCAAAAATCTTCCACTAAAAATGATAATAAATCAAAGTTGGCTTCCTCCTCAAAGTAACCTGAAGCAAATAAAGAATGATTATGCAAAAGACAGTCTTATGTGTGAATTTTTACTTGGCCAACTGTGAGAGCATGGTACAGGAGAGATGGTTGGAAAAAATATGGCATCTCAATATTTTCTTTGAACAACAGAATTCCTCTACTTATTTATTTTTTAAATCTATCCCCTATTCCAGGAGCTAAAGAAAGACTATATAATATTTTCTTAATATTTCTTCTTACATCATCTTATAATTACATCCTTTGTGTAGTTACCTTGAATAGACATAACTGCAACCAAAGAGTACCTTTTTAAATATAGAAATAAAATTAAATATGGGTCTTACTTACTCCTTTAAATTCAATAAGAAAGAAGGAAAACCTATAGGATAGCTTTCTGTGGGGATCAAATCTGGAGAGCACATACTGAGCATATACCAAGCCAAGCATCAGCATGTCATCGATTTTGCTAGAAAATTATGGCTTACTTTATTGATCTACCACTTTAAGAAGATGGCCGTACATTGTGGTCTTCACGCAACCCTTTTCACATCATTTTATACATCACACTAGTGCACTGACTGCTGTTATGAAAGTATGCAATGATAGATTATAATAGTGAAGAGTCTACAGTGTGGAGAGTATTCCACATCAACATCTTTTCATGAGTACTCACTTAAGTGGGATCATCTCTAAAATGCTCAAGATGTACACAATGAGAAGGAATATCTCCCCTTTTGCAGAAGCCACAGTAAACTTAATTTAGGTTTCCCTCCAGTTAATACAGTTCACTGAGAGCTAGAAGAAAAATAGTGAGAGATATGTCTGAATGTATTGATGTATGACTGATAAACTCCATATGATTTATTACTCAAAGTGTGGTGGGAAGAAAACAAATAGAAGAATTAAAAGACTTTTAAGACTAACTTTATAAAAATGAAAAACATGACTGGAGGTATCTTCTAAACTTCAAAAAGATGCTGATATAGTGTTGCCTTTTCTCTTCTATTTGAAGCTATCTTTAGGCATATTTATTTATTTGATAAATTTATTTGCTGCCTATCTCGCTGCAGGGCTATGCTAGGTAGCTTACAACAGTAAAAACAAAGACATGAAAAGAAATGTAAGCCTAACAGTAGCAAAAAAGTGAAACAATAAACAATGAAAACACAGTAATATAATATTAAAAAATGGGAGGGAGGAAGCAGGGAATGCAGGAGGGAGAGGTGGATTTGCTACCAAGCTAGTAGCCACCTCCAGTGTGTTATTTCCTCATTGGTTCCCCAGCCCATTTGGCAGAGTCAGGTCTTCAAGCTCTTGCAGAAGGACAGGAGGGTAGGGACAAAACTCACCCTGGGAATACCATGTTCCAGAAGATGGGTGGTAGGGCACAGAAGTATCTTCTGGATCTCAACAGTCGAGAGTTCTTTGACTGACAGGATCCATAGCAGGCCATATGATGTAGAGAAGCACACTGGTGGTTATGGGCTTGAATAATCTATGAGTAGCTTTCCTGTCTAGTTGCTCATAGTCCCTTAGTATTGTTTTCAGGCTCTTTGTTGTACCTTTTGTCCCAACTTGAAAGAGGAGAAAGGGATTAAAATCTGTGGGCTTGGTTATTTTGGTAAGCCTGTCTGCCACATTTTTCATCTGTGCATGTTGTAGACAATATACTTCCTTTGGTAGATTGTCTGATCTACAAATTGCTGATTCTGTTTCTCTGAAAAGTGAGTCACCTATTACCAACACATCTTTTTTATTTGGGGAAGTTTGAGTCTTTTCCTGTCACTGCAATACTTGATGAAGTCTCTTCTCCAGTTGTCTGCATGTTTCCTTCCAGGGAGAGCATATGAAACCAATTGCTCCACTCCAGCGGGGCTGGACTGGGCAGCAAGGACAGTTGTCTTGATTTTTTTTTTCCATCCTGTGAGTAACATGCTGCCATCGGTCTACCTTTAGGGCAGGGTTGTCAAACTCAATTTCATTGAGGGCCACAACAGGGTTGTGTTTGACCTTTGGGAGCAGTGGCGGATGTAGCCAGGGTGGGTTTGGCCAGCATGATGTCAATTGTGTTGGGGGCACCTGTGGTGGCCCAAGTGCTCTGCCAGCGAAAACAGAGCTCGGGGGAGGCATGCACGGCCCCTGTGAGCTTCATTTTTGCTGGTAGAGGCACTGCTGGCCAGTCCTTTGCTATTTCCAGGGCGGCCTCAGGGGCCAGATCTAAGCACCCTGCAGGCCGGATCTGGCCCCTGGGCCTTGGGCTTGACACCCCTGCTCTAGGGGGTTCATTTTTCCTGGTAGTTATTTGTTCAGTTTGGACTTCTGCCTTTACTGGGAGTTCTTCATTTTCTCGGTTGAGTCTCAGAGTAGTATAATTTCTTCTAGATTCTAGAGCCTTCATTTTTTTTCTTCCAATATTCTAATTAGTTTACATTTGGTGCAGGTATTTTGGGTCCCCTATGAACATACATATATGACACATTGCAAACGAAAAAGATTGCTGTTGCAACCTATTAAAAACCAAGATTAAAAACATATGCACTGTAAAGTATACATAGTATACTAAAGGTTTCCTGGATACTTAAAAGCATCTTATTGCAATTGATGGGGGAATGATTATCATAGTAAACTATAACATTGGAGGATCTATTAAAGTACCTGATTCCCAAGATTACTGGGAGATCAAACAGATTCCTGACATGCCTAGCTGACAACTTTGTCATTCAAAAGGTAGAGGAGGTTTTTAAGATTAAAAAAAAAATAGCACAGTAATTTTGATATCCAGTACGGGTTATTCATGACTTTTCAGGAGACTCCACTGCAGTATGATTTCAGACCAGCTAAATAGATAGCATGGAAAAAGTGCAGAGCTTGTTATTCAAGAAACATCAGAACAGAAACTGGGAAAAGATTTCCAATTCAAATTAATTTTTCTTGCTTTAGTGCACATTAACAACAGCATTTGAACAATAATCTCTGTTTTAAAAAAAGCCTCAGATGCAGAACTTTGACATTTCAGCATTTTGAGGAGCAAATTCAATATTTTGACATTTGGATTTTAAACATATTCACATTTAAATGGGAACCCTTTTAATACTGAAATTTCAGCTGAATTGGAAATTTAGTCCTTGGGGTTATTTTATATGAGCAAAATATGTTTTTTAAAAAAATCTTGCTGTCTTTAAAAAAAAATATTTCTATTTCTATATCATTTTATTCATTGCATTATGAAGAATATTAATAGATTGCACAGTGTATAGATTTGGAATGCTTGTTCTTAGCAGGTCTCTTCATGTATCCATGGACTCAAACAGGATTGAAAGGGACCTTAGAGATCTTTTAGTTCAAAGGCCCACTCAGTGATAGAGCACCCACAGCACCGAGACACAGTCTACTGTGGAAATTGCAAGCACTTTCTTTCTTTCCCTCCCATTTGAGCCTTTCCCCCAGGCAGGGTCTGCAGGGCGGAATTGCCAATAAACAACAACCTTGACCCAGTTACAAAAGAAGGAGAGGCAAACAGAGAAGTTCAGGAGCAACAGCAACAACAACAATAGAAGGCAGAAGGAATGAACCTTCAAGAGACTGAAAGTATAGAGACCTAGTGGGGAAAAGAACTACTTCAAAAGGGGCAAGATCGCCACCTGCTGGCCATTAAATGTGACAACAGAGAAGAAAAAAAATAGAAATCCGAGAGATTAAAAAGAACATAATGTGTAAGAAGAAATCGTCAATGTATACTAGATAGTAATAGAGAACTATGTTGTCAAGTGTAGATAGGGTTCCTCAAAGTGGTCAATATTAATTTCCAATGGGTTAGTGGGGCTATCTTCTTATTTGTAGTGCTATTATTTAAAGTAATATTTATTACATTATTTAATTATGAGTACAGTATATAATCAAAGACCTTAATAAAGCAGGATTCAAATTCACAGAATGAAGTTTACAGTATGCACATTGAAGCAAATATGACAGTACATTTTCGCAGATCTCCAAATGAAATATATGGCAGCTGGACAGGTATCTTCTAACAGTTTCTAAAACTGGTACATTGAAATAAACACTGAACAGGGCTATAAAGTTAGAAGTATTTAAAAGACTTCAACAATTAAAGTGTGGCTTTACAATCTCTCTTTCTCTCTCATTATGTACTAATCAACACATTAAATAAGTTATAATTTGGATCAGTCAGAAAGATTAGAGTTGAACTTATCACAAATTAATATCAAAATTTACAATAAAATGCTTTGAAATTTGTTTTAATGAAAAAGTATTTAGTAACAGTGCATTAGTGAATGAATTGATGGTTTCAGACTCAAATTAATGGGATTTAGTAAATTAAGATTTCAATAGTTCTACTTATGCTTGGATCTAACTCTTTGTTAGTTAGCATAGTTTCCAAGGTTATTTGTTAAAATGAGCCAATGTTTTACGGAAAGTAAGCCTTGACTTGCTTATTTTTTGATAATTGTTGAACTCAAACAGAAACTGAACTTGCTAAGTACTTGTCACAGCAGCTGAGATTGCTAACTTGTCCTCTATTACTTCTGAAACATTTGAGAACAGCTTTCAAGGAAACTGATTATATTATGGCTGATAATTTATCACTGATTTTCTTTGCTATTTTCTTAGCAAAACTTTAATAATCACTCAATAGTATTTAAATCTAATTTAAAAATTGCCCTTCTGTCCTACGCAGCAAAACAAATGTTGATTTTTGGTATGAATAATGATATAGGTAACCAAAAGTAAAAAAAAAATCAGTGGAGGGCAGCTATTGGGAATAAAAAGCAAGGGACACGACAGTAATAACTCTGCACATAATTTCTGGGTCATATTGATAAAGACCCCATACATCATGAAGTGGGTGATTCTGACACTGATGTATCTCCACCTGTCAGAGGAAGTGGGGAGGGTGTGTGTTTCAATCAGTTGTGATAGGACTAAGGATCTATCAAAGTTGGCTAATCAAAGTCATAATCTTATCTTTTTATGTCAAAATTGAAGCCTAAGGCTTTGTGAATGTGCTTCTTCTGTTGCACACAGTTCCTTGCTTTTAATAGCAACTAGCAAGTTTTGACATTAATAATTTTCAGTGACAATGTAGAGGTGAACAAAAAGGATACAAGAGTAATGCAGAAAGGATAAGAGATATATGCTTCCAGCTGATCATGAAGGGTTTTCTTGTATCCTGTGCAAAAGAAAGGAAAATCTTTCCGGGATCCCCTGAAAGAAAAAAGGGATGATGGAGGAAGGAATGAAGAAAGATGGAGGAATCTTTCAAGAAAATGTGAAGAGAAAAGGCATTTGGAGCAATTCCTGAAGAAATAAATGGTTCATCCTGCTCTAAAATACTACTGAATCTGAATTGGCATTTCTTATTAACTAATAACAAATGTTTGTGAATATTAAAAAAATACAAATGCATACCCTTTTTTTAAAAGACGATTTTTGTGTTTTAGGAAATAAATGAACTTGTTAATTAGTTGCTGAACTCGACAAAGATAAGGCATAATTTAACATCTCATTCATGAGATAAGATTTTCCAAGCTGACAGTGTCCAGATGTGTTAAACAACAGTTCACATCCTTTCTAATCAGCCACTGGTTGTTAGTTTTCAGAAAAATGAATTGAATAACCATTGCATGCATTCAGAAATTAATGTCACTGGAACATCTTTTCTCTATTCATTATAGCAATGATGAGGTTTTTTCCCCTATTACACTCCAACTAAACTATTGTTTCTGTCTCTGATATTATATGAATAGTCAGATTGACAGACTGGTAACAGAGGATATCAAGAATGGATTTAATTTCCATATTACAATTTGTTCTATTAAAAATGTTGCGTTCCTGGATATTCTTGACATGCATTGGATTATTTTCCCAGTAGATCTTTTTGAACAACAGCTATTCTAGAACTGAGAGCGAGGCCATGCTCATAAAGAAAGGTGGTGAGAGAATAATTTCTATTAAAAATGGGAATCATATAATTATATAAATAAACTGACTTTATAAATCTTCCCTGAATGTTTAAGGCTCTCACTTTTTTAATCCCTTCAGAAAGAACTCCAGAGCTAGTTTTCTGTTCATCTGTTTCTGTAGCACAAATCTTTTAAAACTTTACCATATTTATTTTGTAAAGGAAATCAAGTTTCACTGTTCTTTAGCAGGACAGATACTGAAGCTGAAGCTGAAATACTTTGGCATCCTAATGAGAATTGAAATCTCATTTGAAAAGACACTGATGTTGGGAAAGATTTAAGACAAAAGGAGAAGGGGACGGCAAAGGATGAGATGGTAAGATAGTGTCATTGGCACAATGAACATGAATTTTGGCAAATTCCGGGAGACAGTGGAGGACAGAGGGGTGTGGCATGCTATGGTCCATGGAGTTGCGAAGAATCAGACATGACTTAGCAATTGAACAACAACAACAAACATAAATAACATTTGTGCTTTTGTTTGTCCCTCCCCTCCCAGCAAAATTCTTTTGTATATCCAGTAAGAAGAAATTATACAAATCCATTTCTTGGTTCAATACTTGTCAATCTCCTTTAGGAAATAAATTATCCATCTATTCCATTTCATGTCAGTATCTTTCTCCATTTTATTGCTTACGATGGTTAAATCCCCGATTAAAGTAATTTAAATTCCCCTTCAAAGTAATTTCAAAATGATCCATTGCAGCTTGTCCTTGATGTATAAATTGATTACTTACAACAGGATTTGTCCATTTTATCAAGATGTTCATCTATTTCCCCCCCAGAAAGATAGGCAATAGAAAGCACAATAACTTCTGTTATGGAATTCTGCTCCATTTTTTTCTTATCAGAAATGTCAAAAACAAACACCATTTTCTTATTATATCAAAGCTATAATTCCAAATGAATCTGGACCCTTAATCCATATTTATTTTATCATATTCATTAGATTTTTATCCCACTTTTATTATTTTATTAACATTTAATTTTTAATTAACTTTCTGAAATCCATATTCTGGGCACCTTTTTACTGTATAATTGAAAAACTCATCTATTCCAAAGGTTCTTAAAATCAAATTTGCACCATCTTCCTGTAAGGGTGAAGGGGACTCATCAAATGAACACATAAAAATCTTGCTGATCTAAAACGTCTTTGTCCCTCCAACAGAACAACAATAATAAAAAAAGAAATCCAAAAAGTGATTAGGAAACGAGGCTTGGTATCAAAGGCTGTGTTGCAGGAGTGAGCTTGGTGGCATCCTAACTCCCAACTGCTCATAAGCCATTCACAAAACGACAATTTCTGTGGTCTACTCAAGAAAATTGATTATCTGAAAATGTGAATCGTCTCAACAATCTCTCCTTCCTTTGGAGAGATTTCTCTGGACTGGATCCTGCACCCAGGAGTGATTTCCTTGCAAATACAATCTTGTAATTCAGTGTGATGTCAGCTCATCATGGGGCTCAATGGAAGTCATTGTGTCATATACTAATCTATAATTGTTAAAGAAAAATGTGGAGATCTGGAACGGTAGTTCAGCTTATGTTTCTCACAGATAAATGAAATGTGAAAAATGTTTTTTATAAAATATATGAAGGACTAGCAGAAAATGTAAATTGGAAACATCTCAAGCACATTGCTCCAGTTAAGAATCTGGGATTCTTTTACTTTCAGAACTGGAAATGGAAGGATGAATGAACACAGTCATGTTCTGGAATGTCATGCAGGAGAGAACCACCATGCAGTTTTCCAAGGTTGAACAGAAAATTTAGCAAGCATAAACTGAGAATTCTAAGAGATAATTCAAAGAAAAGTAACCTTGTCTGACCTAACTAGAACAACTGATATTAGAGCAACTGGGATTGTTCATTCATTTTCCATTAGTTCTTAAAACAATGGGAGCAGCTTCCAAGGAAATTGATTATAGTTTTCCATTTTGATATATTATCACATATTATCTTTGCTAGCAGGTAATGCTTTGTGAAGCCAAATTCTATTAGTCTTTTATTTAACTTCAAGGGCAAAAATTCAATTGAAAGTAATTCAAACAGAGGAAAGTTAATTCCTATTATCCACAAGAAAAGTATGTTGGTATTGGCTTAGTATAATAAGATTAAAGAGAGAGATAAGGGGCATAAGAACAAAGAGATTAAACAGCAAAGAACAGCTGCCTTGGATATAAAAGTGGAATCACAGCAGCCTAGCTGGCATTTTTTTGGGATTCCCTGAGATAATTCCCCAAGATACAAAGTATCATGAAGTGGTTGATCCTGGCATTAGTTTGCATCCACCTGTCAGAAGGTTTTCATAGGTGAGTATCTCAGCTAAGACCATACATTGAATGAAAATAGAATTGAAACAATCTAGAGCACATCCTTTCTAGTCGAAAAATGATGGCAAAATTATGTTTTCATCATTCTATGGCAAGCCTCAGTATTCCTGCTTCGTTTAATCTCTTGTTCGTGTAGTACTTGTTTGATGGGATATTATTATTTTTAGTAACAAAAATATTTAAAAGAATATGCAGATAGTGATGTTCTGGCTATCTTTCTTGGTATATAGAATCATTATGAAGAAAGGAAAATCCATTCGTGAAAATATGAGAGAGAATGGAGTGTTGGAAGAATTTTTGGAAAAATACCATATTGATCCTGGATTAAAATATCAGTTCAATAAATTCAGTGCTACATATGAACCAATGACCAATTATTTGGATGTGAGTATTTAAACCACAGATATTTGTATTTTCCTCTCCTTCATCTGACTTTGTAACTCTAGCATTTAAGTTTATTACTGGCACATTGTGATAGCTCTTCTCAGAACCAATCAATAGGATGTTATTTATGTATAATGAAGTATCACTTAATTATTTCATCTTTCCTTTCTCCTACGAGCAACTGTAAATTGACTTCTCATGCCTGAACGCAGGAAAGAACATAATACATTTATTTATTTAAGTCAATTTTTGATGCTACCTGATTAGTCAGCAACATATTTGGCAGATTATTATTTTTTTCTAATTATTATTTTTTTCTGATTATTATTCAGCAAAAAACAGTTTTCTGTATTTTTTTAGTCTCATGTGATTGGATCATTGTTTCTGACAATAATACTCAGATACCCCATCTTGTTAAAGAGCAACTTAATGTAATATGTATTTGGGATAGTTTTCTTTACTATGACTGGTGACCATTCTGAGTTAGGGCTGCAATTTCTCTTTGTTGATTTACTCCAATTGAATAAAAAACAGCAACCAGGCAAGCAGTCCATGCATAACTTACTCCCAAAGAAGTGAGATAGTCTACAACTGAAATAATAAATCAATTTACTTCTGAGTAAGTCACATTGGATTCAAACACTATGTTTGATAGTAACAAGTAGTCTTGGCTTAAAGCATCACATAGTACAGTGTACACTCTTCAATGAACATGTAACCAAAGTTTGGTTTATTTGTTAATTTCATACTTACTAAAAAGACAAATAACCTTTCAGATTTTTTTTTAAAAAAACTCTTTGTCATGGAGAATGGGCAAGGTGAGAATAGAAAAGCAACTGTTTCCTAGGGCTGACAAATTTGGGTTGTAAAAATCTGGAGATTGTGAGACGGCAGAAAACCGTGCACAGTGCCTCTGCTGTCATTTTATAGTCATCTGAATGTCTATATCCCTAGAACAGGTTCTTGTAGTCATAGAGATACTTTTGAGGTCCCACTAGATGGCAACATTTCAGAGAAGGGATCGGAGGATATCTCTCCTATTTGATCTCAAGGATGGGAAGGTATTGTCAGAGAGAGATAGTCCCCTACTTATGTAGTTACTCCAAAGTTTTTGTGAAACCTGTCTCATAATTATTTTCATTTGACAGTCTTTTTACTTTGGAAAAATAACCATTGGGACTCCACCACAAGATTTTCTTGTTCTTTTGGATACTGGCTCTGGTGTTCTGTGGGTACCTTCTACATATTGCACAACAAAGGCTTGCAGTGAGTAGTCCACTCCCTTGCTGAATGTTTTGAATGTCTGCTTCTAGACAAAATATTTATTTTTGTCAAAACCAAATATATTTCTCCTTATTTTAAACCATTTATACCTTGTCCATTGGTAAGGAACCTTTTCTGGGTAGCAGACCCCAACTCAGTCTCCCAGTCAGTGAGTGGATCACTGACGGGAGCAGACTGAAAATTTGGGCTCTTTTTTCCATCATTTTAGGTGCTTTGAGGGGGTAAAGGTAGGAATTAAACAATTTCACCTGATTTTGCTTTTACCTGCACCCTTACTTCTTTTTTTTTTAACAAAATTGAAAATACTGTAGTTGGTGCCTATAGTACAGTACTAGATTTCCCATTTAATAATTTTGTATTTCATTTGCCAGGGCAAAAATGACAATCAGTTTATGAGAAAAAATTCAAAAGTCTAAGTGTGTCACTGGCCCAAAATGACCAGAGTCGTGATCAGCTCTACACATAAAAGTTTTTCACTGGAAGTACATTTCCTAATACCTTGGGGGGTTATTTTAAAATGCTGAAAGTTGCCATGTTGCTCATAGTTTTGCATTGATTTGGGTCCACAAAAGAGGACTTCTTGACCTGTACTGATAAGGATGTTCCTTATGCATGTCTTTTTGAAAAACGCCTCTTTCAAACTCTTTTTACCCCCTTGCCATTTCAGTGTGATCAATTAGAAATTTTAATGTGGACTTTTCCTACAACATGAGAGAAAGAAAAGTGTGGGTTGGTAATGAAGTAAAGTACAGATCTGTTGTGATTTAAGTATAGACAAAAATATCTTTCACCACACATAGAGCAAAGCTTCTACTCTACATTTTTTCTTGTTTTGTTGTAGAAAACCATCATGTGTTTGACCCAAAACGCTCATCTACTTATTACAGCAATAATCAACAAACTTACAGCCTGAGATATGGATTTGGTAGCTTGAGCATAATGCTAGGTTATGATACTGTGCAGGTGAGTGGATTTTAACCAAGTTGTTAGTAATTGATTCCTTAACTATGCTACACTGATTAATTCATTAGAATTAGCTCTAATTCTTTTACATTTACATGTATAACTGTTTTAAGGGAGCAATGCATAAAATAAGCATTAAAATGACCATAAGTCTAAAGAGAATAAACATAATAGAAGTAATTTGGTATCATAATAAAAGCCATATAAACAGTGTTCTAATTAAAATAACATACTAATCTAACACTGGAGGTCCAACATCAGATTAACCTTCACTATTTCTTAAATGGATGCAAGGAAGGTACTAGCAAAGTTTCCAGGGAGAGAGTGCTATTACAAAAAGTCTGGTCTTGCAGTACTCACCAGCTCAACATTTTATTTATTTTTTGGTATAATGTCAGTAAGATAAGATAACCTTGAAATCTTGTAAGGATGAATTACGGCAATCAGATATCTGCTACCATTGGTGGGCATAGCTAGCATATTTGCTAAAGATGATAGAATGCATTCGGGACAATGACCCTTAATGAGATTCTACCACTTCTTTATCATATAATCTGGGTAGCTATCATCAGCATCTACAGGGGAGTAAGAAAAGAAAAAGGCAATATAACAGAACTGCAGCAATGTGACCAAAACCCTGCCCTTTTTGTATTTGTGATCAGCAACAAAAACACATCTTGATTCTTTTATCGCTTTCCATAGACAATACTGTTTTCATATATGGATAACCTCAACTTTTAGCAAGCTACCACTGTCCTTGCTAGACACTGGCAAACCATTCCCATGCTACTGCAAAGGAAGTCACCAGAAATCAAGGTTGACTTGAACAAGACATTATGCTCACCATACTGTATATCTTTATTATAGAATCACAGAATTGTTATCTTTATGATAAAGATATACGAATTTCAAGAGAAAGTGCAGAGTTGTTGTAATGCTATGAACTACAATGAAATCCATTTTTCAATCTTTTCTCTCAGATCCAGAATATTGTAGTTCAAAACCAACAGTTTGGATTGAGTGTGGAGGAACCCGTCTCTCCCTTCTACTATGGCTACTTTGATGGGATTTTGGGCTTGACCAATCCTGCTCCCAATACTGAGGGATCATATACACTCTTGCACCAGATGATGAGTCAAAACCAGATTTCTGAACCCATTTTTAGCTTTTACTTCTCACGGTAAGTTTAACCACATTATATTTGTGCCATAGCATGTAAGTATAATCATGGTTTTCTTTCAGAATGAGTTACCTGGAATAGAGCATTTTACTTTTATTCCATGGCTCAATCCCATCATCAAAAATATAATTTTCAACATTCCAGCAATGAATGATATTGAAAGAGAGGGGAAACATCAGGTTAAGAAAGAGGTTTAAAATTATTTTTGAGTTAAATCATTGCTGATTTAAAAACTTATGTTGTTAAGTGCAAGCAACCAGAACAGCTCCAAGGTTTAGGTCAAAACTTTGTTTATTGTTGATTCACCAGTTCAAAAAGGCTTTACCAAACTCCCCACCTTCCCTTGGGAAAGCCTGATTTAATCCTAAGTGTTTAATTTCATACACTTCCTCCCCCTTTCCCGTAGAGTTCATGGCAGTGTATCTCTTAACTTCTCCTATTGGGACCACCTCCCTCATTTCAGCTGTTGATTCCACCACAGATACTAGGGATTACTTTATTCGCAGTATGAGTGCAAGAAGAAGATTTGTACCCTCATATGAACCTCTAATTATATTCTTATCTCACAGCTGGAATTGTGAAAAGTTGAATTTTCACAGCCTTTAAAAACATGGTTCTCAGTGGAGTGAGCAGTTGAGTGAAGGGTGTGTATGTCAATGGTGGAACCTGAGATGGGTGGATATTCAGAATTAACGCACAACAATCTACACTCAATTTGCTTCATTGTTATTTTGTTATTGTTATATGTCATATTGATATTTATTTTACACAACAACTATTTTTTGCTTTTTGTTTTTACTTTCTGGCCACATTTTCTGGTGAAAATGATTGTAAGGTTGTTTACTCTATACAAAAAGCCCACAAGCAGATGAAAAGCTATAGCTAAAACTCTTTCTTTTGCCCATTTTTCTCTCTCTCCTCTCAGCCAACCAACTGTTCAATATGGAGGAGAACTGATTTTGGGAGGCATTGACCACCAGATGTACACTGGGGAAATTACCTGGGCCCCTGTGACTGAACAGTATTACTGGCAGATTGGTATAGAAGAGTAAGTGATATTATTTCTTCCTGATTTAGATCTGATTCCATTTTATTTGAATGAGCTGATCCTTCGCCCTTTATAAATAGTGGAAGGGTATTCCTTTCTCTTGTTGGTTAGATATATTAGAGTTTGGCAGAACTGATTAATCTAATACTTGTTTAGTACTTCTAAATATGTTTGTGGGAAAGAAAAAGAGACAGGCCTTCTCCTGCCTAGGATACAAACTTGGAAAACAGATCAACATTCATCCATCCATCCATCCACATCCAGCCGGCCAGCCAGCTAGTCAGTTCCTCAACTGGCTAGTCCTCTATCTGCCATCCTTTGGTGGAGCGCAGATCACTAAAAAACTTATTGTAAATATAAAACCTGTATAAGAATCAACAAAGAAGACAATCCAATGAGCAAGATGCAGCCAGCAGCAACAATAATAGTAATAATATGCATAATATCATATCATCAATAAATATAATTATAAAAAGGGTAGTATTATAATAATGTTTTATTTCTAGGAATAATAAAATATCTTAAAATAACTTATTAAGAAAGGCTTCATCATTGAAAAAAATTATATGTGTCAAGTCTCTTATTAGGGAAATTTAAAACTTGTACTTCCATCACTGCATTCCGAGACCTAGCATTGCAAACCACAAATTTAAAGAAAAAAATAAAGAAAAAAATGTTGCTTTAAATATAAATAATAAATAAAATCGACCTTTCCATCAAGAAGATGGAAGACCTTATCAGTGTTGGCATACATTTATGAGGAAAATTTGATAAAAACCCATTAGCAACAGAATCCTTTGGTTAGAAGAAAATGCTACTGAATTAAGCAAACTATACCACTGAACAAATATGTTAAATAACTTAATATGCTGTGGAGTATGAAATCTATCTAGAAATACATTCTCTCGCACATGAAGCTATCTAATATTTGAAGCTCATTTATTTTGCTTTTTTTGTTGCTACATTTGCTGGTAATTGGCTTCCAAAATTTCCAGTAGAGGTCTTTCCAAGGATCAGTTGCAATATTCATGCCTATTTGCTTCTATAAATACAACAGAATGTTTAGTGGACATACTAATTGTAAAATATTGACCAATATTTATGCAATATGCATGGTCATAACTATGGGGACAATATTTATGGGTAATCCTCCATGAAGTAAGGCATCTGCATTTAAGTGTCCCATTGATTCTTAGGTGTATGTAACAGTCTTGATCAGCCTTCCTCAAATTGATTCCTTCCACATTTGTTGGACTTCAATAATCCATCATGGCCTTTGTGGGCTATTAAAGTCGGTAAAGGCTGGTTAAAGGCTGTAGATAGATTAAGAATCCATAGGCTTTTATTTATTTTACCAATTGTAGCTTGCTTTAGTTGTTTGTAACAGTTTTAGTAATATTCCATGTCCTTATTATTTCTATAGATTTGCTATTGGCAACAAGGCTATGGGCTGGTGCAGTGAAGGCTGCCAGGGCATTGTAGACACGGGAACATTTTTGCTAACTATCCCACAACAATATTTAACGGATTTCCTTCAGGCTGTGAATGCTGGTTCAGTAAGTAGAGGAAAGAATCTTGAACAAATTTTGTGATTGTTCAGGGAACTATTACCATTATGACTAGAGAAATCTATTAATTTTGGTTTCATACAGTTCCTCTTTTTCTTGTTTTTATGTTTGTTTTGCCTGATTTCCACAATAGGATGTGAATTTGCTTTTGCTTTATTTTTTATCTACGTGAACATTTATATGCATTTTGGAGTATTGTATTTTGGAGGTATTGTATGCTAATGCACCTTTTTGTGCACACTTGAACATTGTTGAGCTACAACAATATAGAATACAATTTTTTAAATTGGAAAAAAAAATAAGTTTCTGCTAGCGGTTTGTAAGTAAGCTCAGAGGTATAAATTTAACTCTACTCAAAAGAATGCAAAAATAATTATTTTTTTCTGTCACTTTAATGGCCATAAATAATCTGAATATCATTTTGTTGACCCAAAGACATTTTGCACAGCTTAAAGGCAAGTTTGACAGACTGAAGAAAAGAGATGAGGGTTTATAGTGCTGCTATAACTGGCCAACCTCTCTTATTGCCTCAATTTAACCTTCCTTCACATTTGTTCTTTCACAGTATATAGTGGACTGCAACAATGTCCAGAATATGCCTACCATTATCTTTTTCATTAATGGTTCCCAGTTCCCACTTCCTCCTTCTGCTTATGTCTCCAATGTAAGTATGCTTTTCTAAATTCTCCGTGCATAGGAAACCACTTCATTTTAAGATGAATTGATGTTCCACGCCTCAATAATAATGCCACATAGAAATAGCTTGATGCTGCTGCTACTTTATTTATAACAAAAATATGTCCCTTAATTTGGAGTTATCAGATCTGTAATCCTCCTTCTATAATTCAGTCAGAATACTTGCAGATGACACAGATGGCTGCTCTTGAAGAATCAGCTGCATATTGAAGCACATATAATATGGATATAGTACCATGTCATTGCAAGCAAACCATAGAAAATTACACTCTTATGCAATTGCATAATAATGCGGAGAACTTGAGTTAGACAATGTTTTTATGTCATGTAATTTAATCATAATCCAAATCCAGATTCCAATAAAATGTGATTGATGTTCCTTCTTTTCTGCAATAAAGACACAATCAGAAGCAACTTGTTTCTTTTACAGAACAATGGCTACTGTTCACTTGCAATTGAGTCAACATATGTGACTTCCTCAACTGGGCAGCCTCTATGGATCCTGGGTGATGTTTTCCTTAAAGAGTATTATTCTATTTTTGACATGAGAAACAACAGGGTTGGTTTGGCACTATCAGCCTAAATGAATTCTAATTTTCTTTCTGGATTAATGGACCTGATTTTTGGATTCCAACAAAATATTTCAAATTAAATTTGAAATTGTATGCTTCTCAACTGACATCTACTCTTAGCTCCTTTACATAAAGTTTGTTCACTTAAGATCCATTGATACAAAGAAATAAATTCTAACATGCCAAACTGGTGTTTGGAATATTCATTCTTTAACAATGTATATATTTTGGGTTTCTTTCCACAATATATTGTTTTTTTGTCCACAACGAAATTAATCCCTTTCTCAATTGTTTTTTTGTAATAAGAAAAAAAAATGGGAAAAGCTAGTTCAAAATATAGGAGAAACGAAAATGGAAAATAATACATACTAACTGCAAAATGTCATAACTGAGATAAAGCATTTTGGTAATAAAAGTTTTTACCAGGAGAAACATGTTTTGCAATGCTGCCACCTAATGGACTTTGTCCCATTTATTGGATCAGAAGTTTGCATTTATTTCAAATATGAACCTTTTCTTCCTTGTCTCGGTGCTTTTTCAAAAGGCAACTGGAGTTTGCTTTTCCTTGAAGACATTTCCCTTTTTACCCAAGAAGCTTCTTCAGTTTTGACTGAAAGGTAGACAATTTATACTCCTTGTAATCATCTGGCCATTAGCACTCCTTCTGAGATTGTTGAGGTCACTTGAAGGTTTATCTGTGTCCTCAGGATCACCTGAATAGTGCAAATGGGTGTGTTAACTTCTTGGGCGGAATGGGACAACTCACTTCAGCCAACTCGCCACAGTCAACTCACTGTGGGACAGCTTGCTGCTAGACAATTCCACAATTCCATTTACTTATTTAAAATAATTTTTAAAGCTATTTTAATTTTTGTCATTCACAATTTATTTTGTCCCTTCTTTGGCATCCTTTCTTTAATTATTCTATCGGACTATTTCTTTGATATTACTGTAACTCTTGTCCCAAGGTGAATTGGCCGCAGCAAATTGGGGGTAATGAGCTGTCGTAGACCCTTCTTGGAATTGCTGAAAGGACTGTGCTGTAAACAGGAGATAGATGGTGTCATATCCCTGCTCCCCTGTTGAGAGAGGGCTGTTCAATCTTAATGTAGATGGTCTCTTTGACCCCTTTCAAACCAGTGATCCTCTCTGTCCAGAATGTGGGCTTTGCTGTCTTCAAAAGAGTGCCTTTTTGTCTTTCAAATGCAGGTGGACTGCTGAATCTTGTCTTGATGGGTTTGTTCTCCCATGTTGTGCCATGCGTTTGTAATTATTTTGTTTCTCCAATGTACAGATCACAGATCTCTACATTGTGTCACTGCATTGTACTGCATGTCTCACTGCATTGTACTGCATGTCTCACTGCATTGTACTGCATATATAAGCGGTATATAAGACTAAATGTTATTGGTATTGCTACCCTATATATCCCATAGCTTGTTCAAAAGAGGTGCCACATAGTCTAATAGGACAGAAACAAAAGTAGGAAGGGTTTTTTTTAATAAAGAGGCCTACTTCTTGAATATTTGCAATTGATTATGTTATTTTGGTAATATTTCCTGCATTCTTTAATTGGTATTACTTATTCTCAGCTCTGTGATTTTCTTATTAGCTTATTTAAGTTGTTCCATTCTGGTTTCCAGTTTGAGCCTGACACCTCCCTTGTATATTTCTGAATGTTGTTAAACAATGCCTGCAAAGTAGAGCCTGCGTGGTAAATTTCTCCTGTGCTTCAGTAATTGGCACCTTGGTACCTTTATGTACCTTAGACATTTTATTAGAGACAACATTACCACACCTATTCATTAATCTTTTGTCTCATTGAGATATGTTTTTGTAAACGGTGTCCAAAATTATCGTAACACATAAAATACAGGGAACCTATTAGAACAGCTGCAGTACTGAAATATATTTTCATACACTCAGCCGACTGCTTAATTGAGATCTTCCTTTTCAGAAATCATCAGTTTGTTTATTCTGTTTATTCTGTTGCTTTACTGAGGCCTTATGGGTGGCAATTATATACCAGCATGCTATGGATGAACACACTTTTTCAACTAAATTGTAATTGGTCAATCAGTATATTTTGGGTTGAATATATAACTATAAATCTGTAGATTAAAAACTTGAGTCAAGTGAAAAATATACTTCCCCTTTCTTATAGGGCAGACTCATATGATATAGGAAGTGCTATCTCATTAGCATTTTCTCACTAGCAACTTAAAATATCTTCTAAGGTCACCAACCATTGTTATATCAAAATACGAAGAAAGACTTCGTATTTCAAAACAGCTGGATGATCCTATAAAAAGAGTACAAATCTCTAAGTGTGAAATGTCCATTGAAGAAAAATATCAGTACATTTCTTAAAGACACACACAATAATATTTAAAACATTTATTTTTAATTTTGCTGTCCAATTGTTAGATGGGCACATTTAATGTTGATTTTAAAAATAACTGCTTATCTGCTGCAGCTTAAATTATTGTTAGAAACCTCATTTTATTGTTGCATATCATATAACCTTGGGCTTGATGCAGAGCAACTGATAGTTGGAATATTGAAATGAAAAGAACATAAGATTACTATGCTTCTGAATTTCCCTGAATATGGTCTAAGTTTACCCAAGCTATAATACATGAAGTCAGGAAGAAAACAAATATTCTGAAGTGTCTTGGACTGGAGCCTTCAAATACTGGGGAGCAATGAACAGCATTTGCCACATCGGGGGAGAAATGGAAATAACTCTGGGAAACATCTGTTCCTGGGAAAGAGTATCACCTCTGTTTTCTTAGCCTGATACATAAAAGAGAGAGGGAATAATCAGATACAGAAGCTGGTAATCAGGAAGCGCTAAAAGATATAATTTTATTTGCTTGGTCTAGAGCTTCTTGCTATTGTTTCCTTTTAAGAGTAACATTTGTTGAAAGGAGATTATTTATACTTAAGTTTAAATGGCAGAGACTTATTTCATATGGGAAACACTGGTTTATAGATACAGTCTTCTGATTTCATATCATAAACACTGGCTTAGTGCTCCAGACTCGCATGGGTAAATCTTAATAGTTGAGATTAAAGCAAGATCACCCATGTAGTTAATGGAAGGTGTTGTGGATTTACAGTGAGGTTAGTGTACCACCCATGTGTTCTTCTATAGGTATGTCTTAAGGCAAAGACACTTCTACATAGCCACCAGCCTCCTCCTTCTTATCCTCTGTGGAATCTTCACACACTGGATGAGCATCTTTTGCTGAATTCTGTCTTCCCATATTGTTGGCCATACCCCAGCCTCAATTATTCCTCCTTCTTCTCCTTGCAATATTTATTGTTAAAAGAAACTAATTGGTCATGGCAAAGGGTAATGATAAAGCTATCCGCCCCCCCCATACAAACATTAAGGATAATTCAGATAGCAGCAAGGCACATGTTTCCATCTAGCACAAAGGGGAAAATCCTAGGAACCTTGACAAAACACCTTCAAAGGAATTGCTGCAGAATAGCCATTGTTGTGTTTTTTGTTGGAGCAGGTGGTGAACCAGTAGTTAATTGGCTCAGTTTCCTAAGTTCCCTGGAAGCCTCACAACAACATGGGGCTGAAGGAGTTTTACAAATCTGATCTGGCTCTGCCTTTTGCAAATCTGACCTGGCTCTGCCTTTTGCATGTGGAAGGGGCTCACAGCAAGATCATCAGGTACTTAGAGGAAGGGGCTCATGATTCACAACGAGGTCAGTATATGACCACCCACCTGTACCTGGACATGTTAAATCCCAATCCTTGGGATTAAAGAAAGGATGATTCAAGTGCTTTAGGGAAAGATGCAACTGATTTACAAAAAATTCATGAGTCACCTGCAGATTCAATATTATTTATGTGAATTCAAGTACACGATGTGTCACTATAAACAGATGTTGATAAGTATCAGAGATTCTTTATTCACAAGCACTACATCAGGCCCTATTATCTCTTTTGGTGGAAAACATCAAAGGAACTGATTTAATGAGCAATGTATTGTTTTCCTGTTATAGTATACAAGTAACTAACCAAAGTTCCCCTGTGAGCATAGCAGGGTGCATTATATAAAAGGCTTGTCATAATTAATACCCCATTGATTTCACCAGGTTCCTCAGATTAAATAAAGGACCAACCCATAATAAGTAGAACAGGGCTGTCAAAGTCCCGGCCTGCAGGCCAGATGTGTCATGCGCTGGCCACGCCCACAACCATTTTAGTGAAGGGGAAAAAAGTCCTGATATGTCATGTGACGCCTCCGTGATGACGTGAGTTGGACACCCCTGGAGTAGAGATTTCTGTTTCTATAATCAAAGTCTCAATAGTAACTTTTGCATGCTACCGCATAACTCTAATGCACAACCTCCATGGGGTTAAGATAGCCAGTTCATATTTTTGTTTTGCTCAAAGCTAATGAAGGGCAAATCATGAGAACAATCTTCCCTTATTTGTTCAGAATCTCTCTTTCTTGAATTTATCCAACCCTTAAGAGCTTTATGTCAATTTTGTTGGGAGTAATTCAGATGAAATCAATGGGCATTCCTCTGAGCATACAAGTGCAGGATTGCGTTATTAAATTAATAATCTTTTAATAACTGTGGATTCAATTTATATGTATAGATATTCTTACATTTGGTCATTTTATGTATTAATATTCAGAATATCAACTTTCTTTCTATACTGATGAAGTTACCGGAAAAATTTGAACAGCTGCAAGTGGGACCGAGATCCCCACGAACGTCTGAGTCCCAGCAGAAACAGATTATTGAACAACCGAAGTTATCTTTCCAACCGGCGGAGCAGCTGGATAGATCGGAGATGGGACCCTACTGCAGAATGCCGGAAGGTGAGATTTCCAAACCGTTGGGGCAGCAATTAGCCTCCCAGGAGGGAAGACAGAGACGGAGATGTGAGACTCCTCTGCTACCGCAGCAGCCGATGGCACCCTTGCCCACTTGAGATGCCCTCCAGCTGGGATGGGCATACTATCCGGAGCATGGTTGGGTGCAATTTCAACCAGACCCACCGCTCAGACCCCCTGAGATTCCCGCTCAACCAGCAGTTCTTCAGCCAGAGGCACAGGCAGTTAGACCTGAGATTCCCCTCCCTCCAAGAAGACAACCGCCCGCTCAGCCAGGAGGGGAAATACCGAGATTCTGGGCGACTTATGATCGGGGAAGCTAGCCTATTTCATGGCAAAGAGTGCAAGCTTTTGTGGAGGGGAATGGTCATCGGTTCCAGGATGATCGAGAGCTAATCTGAGCCATTGCAGAGGGAAGGAATGAGGGTGATGCTGCGGAATGGGTGACCCAGCTTCATCATGAAGGGGCTCCAGAACTAGATGATTTTGATGAGTTTCTGGAGGGAATGCGAACTAGATTCGATGATGCGGATCTGAAGGAAGAAAATGAAGAATTGATTAAAA